>OY856409.1:1012835055-1012940055 GCA_963693085.1 Alisma plantago-aquatica
GTGAACCGTTTATATGGGCAACTTGCTATTTGAAAATAGGAAAACTCTAGAATTTCACATGAACTGTTCCAGTGTTGTGATTGTCTTTCTCCCAACGGTTCTTTCACTTCTTCCTAGCTATAATGACATTCAACTTGCTCTTCATAAATGCTTCTTCAGTACAATTTCAATGTTATTATAAGATTACAACCAAAGGTAACACTAGCAAGTCAAGGAGGCAAAATGGCTATCTATCACCTTGCCAGCCCCCAATATGGAATTTTACAATTTATAGGGATTGGTACGGGACCGTAATGAGAACAAATATACGAAGTAGGATGTAGGAACTTCTCGATCTTAAAATGAATTAGCATTTGAAACATAACACGGGCAAATAGTAGCAAATGTGTCATGGCTAGAATGAATAACCCATTGCACAAATAAGTAGGCATATACAAGAATCCAAGATGCATAGTAGTAACTAGTAGCATAATATGAAGCTCCATTACATATATGTAAAACCTGCAACTGCAAAATAAAGTCACTATGAGAACCTTCATCATCATCTCTATTCATATAATTTCTATCATAGTAGCAGACGTCGCAGCCTAGAGGGTGTTGGGTTACAAGCAGGTAATGGTCAACGTGCATATAAAGCATATACAATTAGAGTGAACATGCGAACAAAGTATAGATAATGATAGTGCAAACACACAAAATAGGAGACAGTGAAATGAAAAACGGCCTGAGCGGCCGATTAAACGGCCGATTAATCGGCCAGACACCCAGCCCGTTCGATTTTTGCTAAAATCTCCGGTTAATGTTTTTGTAATTAATCGGCCGTTTTTTCCCGTTTTTTGCCCGTTTTTTCCGTTTTTTGCCCCTTTTTTCCCCTTTTTTGGCCGTTTTTTGTCCGTTTTTTGTAAATTTTTCTGTACACCTGTAACTTTATATAAACTATATGGCCCCAAGTATTACTGACTATAATATATTAAACTTAAATATCCTATGATAAGCCTAGTCTAATAGAATGCATACTTGTATGCAAGTTGGGATAATAGGGTACTGTTGTAAAGTGTAATTTATACAAGTAAAATATATGTAACTATTATCTAATTTTAGAATGCATACTTTAGTTATTTGTACTGCTGTAATGTATGACTAATTGATGATATGCACATATAACAATAAGTTAAAAAGGTATCCAATAATGAGTCTATTGTTTACTGCTTAACTATGTAAACATGTGATGCAAAAATATTTCTGAATCATGTATGTGGGGTATTTTATCTATGTCAAATCTATTGCTTATTATATTATGGCTATAATTATTGTCTTATAGCTAAACTAATTGGGTGTTTTTACTGTTGGGTAGTGTGTTTAGAATCTTTATATATATATAAAAGTTCCAAAGAGTATTAGTATTTATATACATATATATGTAATTTTGTATAAAATTATATAGGAAATTAAAACCCGTTTTTTAAAAAATCGGCCGCTTACCGCTTAACCAGTTACAAGGTGCTGTCCGCACGGTTACCGCTTAACGTTTTTTAAAACATTGATAGGAGATAAATGCTAATCTAACACAAATAGCAAGAATGACAGTCACCATATAGAAACCATGAGAAAATAGTAGCTAAAGTACCAACATAAATGAGTAGCAGATACCCATGAACTACATGAAGAAAATAGCACCTGATAAAGCAAATAACTCAATAGCAACATACAAACTGACAAATGATGACGAATCTCCATACTAGTAGATGAACAAGATTATCCTGAGTTCCAATGCATAATCTCCCTATTAGTGTTAAAAAAAGCGTATGCGTTATGCGTTCGGAGAGGTCACCTTGTAGAGTATATGCGGTATGCGGGAGTATATGGGGTTTTGATTTTTATTTATTTACTAATTATTATATCTGTATATATTAATCATGAATTTACATATTTAATTTGTACAATTGTGTATCTAAATAGTACAATTACAAGAATAATGGATGCAATCATGCAAATATCCAATCGTCACAACTTAAATACATACAAACATGTACTATGATCTAAATCTAAACAAACATAGATGAATGTAAATGTAAAAAGAAGAAATGAAAATATGTCTTTGAAAATCGGGGATTAATCGACCTTTATGCACCTGTGCGGCCTAGTTTGCTTTTGGGGGGATTTCCAGTATGCGGTTCGGTAGGTGGTCCGAACCTTGTATGTGGCCGCTTATGCAGCCGCACAGACCGATTTTTGAAACGTTGCTCCCTATATATATATATATATATATATAGTTAGGCTAGAATACACTCAAGTATACAGATTACGCTGTACACCCCAATGGTGTTTGCCTATCTAGACCCTGTTTTTCTATTTATATATAGAGTTAGGCTAGAATACACTCAAGTGTACAGATTACGCTGTACACCCCAATGGTGTTTGCCTATCTAGACCCTGTTTTTCTAAAATCTAATCCATTGATCTTAATGGTTACAATAATAATAGGCCACATACAAAATTTGAGCTCATTTGGATGAGTATAAGCCACTCATCCAAGGGCAACAAAATCTACACACAAAACTAATTTGAAATGCCTGATTTTTGCATCCTTTAGATGCACGACCTATAAGTGTCCAAATGAGCTAAAATTTATTATATAATATGTTCTTAACATGATTAAGAAGATCAACGGTTTAGATTTTTCAAAAAGTTATTGCATCTTTAAAAATGACTGAGGTGTACGGTGTCTCCGGTACACTCGAGTGTACACTAGCCTGACTATATATAAGTTATTCACAAGATGATTAAGAAGATCAACGGATTAGATTTTTGAAAAAAATATTGCATCATGAAAAACTACTTGAGTGTATTCTGCTCCGAATACACTTGAGTGTATTCTAGCCTGACTCTCTCTCTCTATATATATATATACATACACACATGCATATATACATACATATATAGACAGTTATATATATGTATATAGAGTCAAGGAACCTCTCCTAGGCAGGGCCACATTGGACCCACCCTAAAATAATAAACCCTAAGACCAGACACGTGGTGGCAAGTCACCTCCGTGCCATGCTCAATAGTGTGAAATGCTATCACAAGGTTAGCCCCTGGTTGGTGCGCCTATCAGTAAAGTTGGAAATTATTGACCTCAATGATTCAATTATAGAGTGGTAAAAGTTTATTTGATGTGTGAAACAAAATACAATGGTCTCTCTTAAATAAGATAAGAGAGTAAGCCAATAGACAGAGTTAGACAATATGGGACAAAAGAAAAAAGCTAAATGCAAGACAAGTCTAAAGCCAATAGCAAAAGAAATAACACAAAATAACGCAATAAAGCACATATACTAATACTCCCCCTTAAGCAAGAGCATAAATATCAATCATGCCCAACTTGTCAACCATAGTAGTGAATCTGGCCTTGGGAAGAAGTTTGGTGATGATATCAGCGACTTGATCAGAAGTGGGAGCAAGGTTGTTAAGGCGGCTAGGTGCTCAATTTTTCTACAGTAACGCCTAGTAAGCCTAGGCGCCTAGGCGTTTCTAGGCGTTTTGAATAGATGGAAAAATCTGCTGTCTTGTAGATATATAAATCTTAAATTGAGTAATACATTAAACTGTATTAAACTGTAAACTACACGAGAACAGAGTACAGACTGGACAGCCCTATATCCAGAAATCTATTATGCATTGCCAGTAATAAACCAGAAAATAGATAGAACTGAAAATATGTCCAAAATTGGTGGAGAATAGAAGTTGAACTTGATACATCAATAAAATATGAAAGCACAAATCAGACTAGTAATTTATAACCACATGTCTAATTGTCTATAGGTATATAACTAATGTAATAAGACAGCCTTAGCTAACAATAATCAATAATGAAATTCAAGATCATTTCTTAAGTGTTAGCTATCTCATCGGATTCATCTTTGTCTTCATCTTCATCGTAATGATATGACTCATCTGTTTGATTATCTTCTTCTTCAACTTCCTCATCATCTTGATGATCAACTACGGTTTTGCTCTTTCCTTTCTCTGCTTTTGCCAAGACATTCTCCTTTTTTTGTGCCTTTGCCTGTATTGGTGTGCTTGTAGAAGCATGTACAGCCTTTCTCTTACGGGAATAAGTTGCAAGTTGTTCGGTTGTAGCATCTTCCCCTTTTTCAGCAGCAATAGACGACCTTGCAGCTCCTTTTCTCTTGGGTCTACTCTCTTCGTCAACCCCCATTGCCCCATCAACGAGTCTCCAAGTTAGGCCATCATGATCAGGAATGGTGGCCTCATCCGGAATCCCAGTCATCCACTCACTACTCCAATTCAGTTCTTCTATCTGAATTGGATCAAAATCTGTGTTATCATCCATGAGTTTTTCCCTACGTTCAGCTAGTCTGCGGTTGTATTGAATATAGACCAATTTGTCTAATCTCTTTTGCACCAACCGATTCCTCCTCTTTGTGTGAATCTAACATTAACAAAAAAGATGACTTAGCAACTATTTGTTAATATTTAAAATATTGAAGCGTATGTATATTGTATAGACATGTAAACGTGTACTTACAAATTCAAAGGCACTCCAATTTCTTTCACAACTGGAGGCTGTACAACACAAACTAAGTATACGTAGGGCTACCCTCTATAAAGAGGGAGTCCCGGCTCCATATATCTCCCACCAATTCACTATACATGATTAACAAGTAAATTTAATCAGACACGTAATGAAATACGGAAAAATTAGAATTTCTAATTCTAAATTACGTATTCGGTTCGGTAACTTACATGCCCACTTCTGTGATGTATGACGAATAGCAGCCTCTTGTCCAAACAGATCACGACACAAAATGTATGACTCCATCTCTAAAATAACCTTGTCAACCTCTGCAAGGTCACTTTCCATCTGCAAAAAGCAATCCAAGAAAGCAGCCTCTGCATTGTCGCATTCCTCTTGTAGGTTGCCACTCTCTTTAGCTTTAAAAAACCCATCAGGGTTTAGGAAAAAACCTGCGCCATGCAAATCTGTGTTCATCTGGCCCAAATAGCGATTGTTCAAGATCTCGATAATCGGCTTATACTCTCTCTCATTTTCCCCAAAGTTTTCTTTGATCTTGCGTCTTGCATGTGTAAGCGCCATCACTAGGTATCCCATACACAGCTTCTCATCTGAATCAACTAACCTGAGAAGTTGTACAAGTGGCATTGTGGTCCTCAAGTACGAATAAACTGTCTCATAGAACTTGTGAGACAATGCGATGCGTACAATCCTCTCACCTGCTGCAGACCTTGACCAATTGCTTGTCCTCCATAAATCAGAAACAAAAAGCTGGGCAATGGGATTCCTCAAATCATGGATACTCTGAAGTGTCAGAAATGCTGTGGCAAACCTTGTAATGGAACATCTAGAAAGCTCTTTCCCATCAGATAACTGTAAGAAATGGTGGTGCAACAGTGTATGAGAATAGACAAACGACGTCAGCATCCGTGCCTTTTTAATCACACCAGCATAATGTGGCAAGCTTGCAATGTCCTCGAGCATTAGGTCAATGCAATGTGCTGCACAAGGTGTCCAGAACAAATGCGGCCATTTTTCCTTAAGAAGTTTGGATGCCAATACAAAATTTGAAGCGTTGTCTGTAACCACCTGTGTCACATATTTTGGACCTATCTTCTCAATAGCCTCAGATAAAAGACCAAATAGAAAGTCACCTGTGTGACTATGCCCAGAGATATCAACTGAATAGAGAAAGAAAGTTCCATTAGGTGAGTTTACGAGGAAGTTGATGAGACTTCTTCCTCGCCTATCAGACCAACCGTCAGACATCAAACTGCAACCGTACTTTTTCCATGCAGAAATGTGATCCCGCTGTAACTCACCTGTATAGATATACTCCTCATCCAACAACCTGGTCCTCAACGAGTGATACTTGGGTGGCACATATCCTTTGCCTGCTTGAGCAATTGCCTCCACCATAACTTCATATTGTGTGTTGTTTGCGGCATTGAATGGTATCCCTGCTTGTTAAAACCATCAAGCTAACTCCCTATCGGCTCTAGCTGCGGCCTCCTTCTTGAATGCAGTATCAATTGTCCTGGGTGCTCGTCCAACCTTTCTAAGTGCTACAACTTCGTGTGGTAGCAGAGAAATGTGTGCATCCATTGGTCCTCTTTCAGTCACCCCCTGCTTTTTTGTCATCCCTCCTGTTGATCGACTGACATTCTTCACGTTCTGAGCCTGGCCTTCAACCTCTGTGTCTTCAATGTCGTGATCATCAACAGAAGTAGGGAACAAATGTATGTCACCACTGAGAACAGGTGTCTTCCTCTTGTTCTTTTGCATATGCTCTAAAATCTCATGCCTAATCTGTGCTGTGGTATTGTTGCATTTTACCACATTTGACCCTTTACCAGTATGGTGTTCTTTCAACCTCTTGATCCCTGCATTACTTATGTGGCCGCACAAACCACATTGAACTTTGTTCTTGTCAGACATATCAGGCCAGAAACCAAATTTCCAACCAGGATCAATAGACTTAGCCTTTCTCTTAGGGTCATTAACCAAGACTGAAAAATGATTATTTCCAATACCACTATCACCATCCGAGACAGCAGCAGTAGAAGCATTCATGTCATTGTCAGACTCCATCCTAGACGTAAAACAATTACAATTAGATAACAATCACTTTTTGTGTTTCGAACTTTGGATTTTGCAATGAATAAGTTACACGATTTAAATAAAAAAAGGTGTTGTAAATTTAATTAAGAGACGTGTTTGACTGTTTGCAGTTGCACTTGTATAATTGTATTTCATACTTTCAGTGTTTAAGTTTTATTAACTTGCAATGTTTATGTTAAATTTTATTCAAATATTCATCTATGACTTTTTAGTAAAAACGTCTTACTAGTTACTAATGCATAATAACCGTTATTTGTGTATATCTTAGACAAGAATCACAAAGAAGAATGCATGTGAACTGTGAAAGTGAATAATGAATTGAGAGAATACCCCGTTTGTTTGCTTTTTATTGGAAAAAAAGGCTGGCAATAGCAATTAGCAAAGTATACTCTGAAGCTACGAACTGCTGCAAATAGCAAATTGCAAACTGAAAAATAAAAACAGGGCTGTTAGATGATGAATAGGAAAAGAAGAGTAGGGCGCCAATACCAAGCTTGCTTTAGACGGTGTACAGGAGCAATTATCAGGTGAAGAATGAAGACGATGAAGAGGGGAGTCAGGGGACTGCTGTTGTAAACTGAAAAAAGAAAACCAACAGAGCAAGTATGAGGGGAAGAAGAAGAAGAGCAGTGGAGGGGGCGGGAGAAAAGGTGGTGGAAGGACAGGAGAAGGAGAAGGAGAAGATAGGGGAGTCGTGGACATACTTTATTTGGCGCCAAGCCTATTTCACTTCAGCACTGATCCATCCAGCTCCAGCCCGACCTTCCGTCTGCCGTAAAGCAGAGTGCTACGGCCGGGAGTCCAGGGAGTCAGGGATTGCCGGACTGCTCTTATAAACTGAAAAAAAAAAGAAAACGAAGATGAACAAGAGCAACGGAGGGGGCGGGAGAAGAGGAGGGGGAAGGAGAGAAGAAGACAGGGGAGTCGTGGACATACCTGCGTGGCTGCGTCAAGCTTCACCTGCCGTCTGCCACAAAGCAGAGTGCTGCGGCTGCAAAAAAAAGGCAACACAGGAGATCAAGCAAGAAGGAACACAAGAGAGGGAGAGGGGAGGAGGAGGGGGAGGGAGGTAGAGAAAGGACAAGCACTGCAGAACACACCTGTGAGAGACGGCCTTGCGCCAAAGAAGGCCGATGGCAGGGAGACGAGCAGTTTTTCTTTGGTGCGCGGAACAGAGTGCGTAACCTTGTATTAGCGGCTGGGCTGGGTGGTTAGAATTCTTAGATTAGGGTATTATTTTATAGAGGGTCTGGGTTGAACGATTCACATTCCATTTAGAATAATATTAATGTTAGTTTTAATTAAAAATATATTTAAAATATGATTCCATTTTGTGCTTTAATTAAATTCAATTTCAACCAATTAATGGGCCTTTAATTGGGCCGACGCATTGGGCCTGTTACATTATATATTTCCTGTTTTACATAGCCTGTTATTTGTTTTGTTATTTTCCTTTATATATGGACCTCTCTGTAAATCTCTCATTATTATATATATGAGGGTGCACACATTGTGCAACCCTGAGCTTTCTGGAATTTCTGACTCTGTTACATGGTATCAGAGCAGGCTCAACCCTAGCCTCCCTCCCTCTCTTCTCTCTCCTCCTCCGCCCCCCCCTTCCCCCCGCCCCGCCACCCGGCCGTCGGCAGCAGGCCGCCCGCCGCCGCAGCGGTCTGTCCGCCCGCGCGCGCTGCCCGTGCGCCGGCCGGCAGCAGCCGCAGCCGCCGCTGGCGTAGTCGGGGCAGCCGCAGCGCCGGCAGGCCTCCACCGGCGGGCCGCATGCCCCACCGCGGGGGTCTCGTTCGCCTAGCCGCACCTCCCGGAGCAACAACTCCCTCTCCGTGGTTCCGTCTTGCCTCCTGGCTTGGTGCACCGCTAGTGCTTGAGCAACCTTGGTTGTTGTTCGCACAGCAGGTGCGCTGCCGGGTGGTCGTTTTCTACGGGACCACTGAGCCACTGGTAGATCTTGACTAGTTCCGTCCTCAGGGGGAGATCGGCGCATTGTTCGTCTGAGGGACTACCTTCGGTTCGTGTTTGTTTGTGCCTGCCTACCCGTGTAGGCTTCGACCTCCGGGTTTTCTGCTACGCTTCGGCGTGGTTTGTATGTGAGAGGTCCACAGTGACTTGCTTCTGCCTGCTTCTTTCGGCCTGACGGCGTAGTCTGTCTTCTGCCTGTGCCTACTTGTGCCTGTACCTGCCTTCCTGCCGGTCCTCATGGCATCTTCTGGGGATGACATCTGGAGAGACTCGCGTCGTCAAGTCACTACTGTTAAACTTGACGGGCGCAACTACCAGCTTTGGGTATGCTCCTTTGTGATCTTTGCCAAATCACAAGGGAAGTATTCTCACCTGATTCGGACTGGCCCGCCTCAGCCTGCAGAGGAGGCGGATTGCAAAGGACATCAAAGCCTTTGATGACTGGGTTCGTGATGACTCGACAATTATGACATGGATTCTCAACATCTCTGTTGAGAAGATCAGTGTCACTCTTCTTCAGCTGCCTACGGCGAAGCAGATCTGGGATTAGCTCGCCAGTACCTACTCTCATAGTGAAAATCCCAAGAAGGTCTTTGATATCACCAAGCAACTGGGGCGCCTACAGTTTACGGGATCTGACATATCAGACTACTTCTCCACCTTCACTGGTATGTGGGGTGAGTTGGAGATGTATCACCCGTTGTCTACTGACCTAGCGACTATGCAAAAACAGCGGGCGGAACTTCAGCTGATTCAGTTTCTCAGTGGTTTACCTGAGTCCTATACGGGCGTGGTAGATCAGATCTTGGCGAGTGATCCACTTCCTACCTTGCAGACTTCCTACAAGCGTCTCCAGCGCCTTCCGTCATCTACACCGTCTCCGCCTCCTGAGACTGGAGACTCTACTGCTTTGGCTGCTTGGGGCGGGCGTGGTCGTGGTCGTGGCCGCTCCAATGATGGCCGTCCTCCCCTGGGTGCAGGCCGGGGACGTGGACCTGGTGTTGGACGTGGAGCTCCTCCTTCCACCCCACCTTCTGCTGCTGCGCGTCCTCAGCAAGGACAACGCGTATGTACTTTCTGTGGTCGGTCTAACCATATTGAAGAAAAATGCTGGGAAAAGTATGGTAAGCCGGCGTGGGCCAATGCTGCTGCAGATTCCTCATCTACTGCGTCTGAGGGTGGTGCTCATATACCTGCACCAGAGCCTGCGGGGGCTACCACAGACTACATTCGTGCCGAGGTGGAGCCTCTTCTTCTTGAGCGTGCTGGATCTTCGCCTGCTGCATCTACTAGCGGAGCACATGCTGCTTTTTCTGGTTATGATACTGCATTCCTGAGCTCCTCCTCACCTTCTACTTCTGGTAATACCAAATGGGTGATAGATTCTGGTGCATCTGCACATATTTCTGGAAATAGATCTTTGTTTAAACATATATCTGCACCTGCCCGACATTCTTCTGTTATGCTTGCTGATGGCTCCAAGTCCTCGGTCCTTGGAGTCGGTGATATTGTTTCTCACTTTGGCCTCAAATATGCCTTATATGTGCCCAGATTTCCTCTTAACTTATTGTCTGTCAGCAAAATTTTACGGAGTTTAAAATGTAGCCCGACATTTGTTCCTGGTTCATGCGTTTTTCTTGACGAAGATTGGTGGGGGGTATGAAGGTGCTGATGGGCTCTTTTACTTGGACCAGTTACCTCGATCAGAGAAAGCTGCTGTGATATCTGCATTATCTGCTTCTGTTTCTGCTCTACAGTGGCACTACAGGCTGGGCCATCCCCCATCAGAGAAGCTGCGTAGTTTAGTTCCTGATATTGACAATTGTCATTTTCAGTGTGAATCATGTCACCTAGGAAAACAAACTCGTACCTGTGTATCCTAGACGTAGTACTGTGAGCAGTAAAAATATTTTTGATTTAATCCACTCTGATGTATGGGGTCCATGCCATGACCAAGCTTGTCTGGTTACAAGTATTTCATTCTTTTTATTGATGATTTTTCGAGGACTACTTGGTTGTTTCTGTTAAAAAGTAGGTCTGAAGTGCTGTCTACTATCAAATACTTCTTTGCTGAAATAAAAACGCAGTTTGGCTTGCCTATTAAAATTTTTCGCACTGATAATGCTTTAGAGTTTGTTAAGCATGATGTGGCTGTTTTTTGTAAATCTGTGGGTACAATTCACCAAACTTCGTGTACATATACCCCACAACAAAACGGTGTTGCTGAGCGGAAGAATAGACACTTATTAGAAGTTACCAGGACGATAATGATGCATTCTCATGTGCCCCGCTCTTATTGGCCTGAGGCTATCTTGACTGCATGCTTTCTGATTAATAGGATGCCATCGTATGTTATTGGAAATAAGATTCCCATCCAGGTTTTGCACCCTGACACCTCCTTGTTTACTGTGCCTCCTAGAATTTTTGGGTGTACTTGCTTTGTTCGATAGCTTGGACCTACTTCTGATAAGCTATCTCCTCGAGCTGTTAAATGCATTTTTTTGGGCTATTCTCGAACTCAGAAGGGTTACAAATGTTATAATCCCAGCACCCGAAAGTGGTTTACCAGTAGTGATGTTGTCTTTTTTGAAGATACACCGTATTATTCTTCCGTAGGAGATAGTTTGCAGACAGACATTCTGGCTCCTCCTTTACCTGTTATTTCTGAATGTATGCCTGACCGCACAGATACCGAGATTACTGCAAAGCAAGATCCTCCTCTTATTGTTTATCAACGCAGGAATAAAGCACCTTCCACACAAGTACCCCCCAAGACAACCAATCTTCTCCTCCAGAAGGTTCTGCTGCACATGAGGTACACTCTGATCTTGACATACCTATTGCACTCCGTAAGGGTACTCGTTCTTGCACTTCTCATAGCATTGCTCAGTGTGTGTCTACTGCTCATCTGCATACTCATTCCAGCAATTTTGTATCTGCTTTATCTGCTGTGGCTGTACCTAAGAATGTTCAGGATGCTTTGAAAAGTACGGCTTGTACATCTGCTATGAATGAAGAGATGATTGCTCTTACTGACAGAGACACTTGGGAGTTGGTGGATCCACCTCCTCAGTGTAAGCCTGTAGGCTGCAGGTGGGTATATGTCGTCAAATATCAACCTGATGGTATGGTTGAAAGGTTGAAGGCAAGGCTAGTTGCGAAGGGCTATACTCAGACATATGGCATTGATTACTTTGAGACTTTTTATCCTGTTGCTCGCCTTAACTCTGTCAGGATTCTTTTATCTGTTGCTGTGAATCTAAACCGGCCTCTCCTGCAGCTTGATGTGAAAAATGCTTTTCTGTATGGTGACTTACAGGAAGAGGTGTATATGGAGCAACCTCCTGGGTTTGTTGCTCATGGGGAGTCTCATAAAGTCTGCAGACTTAAGAAGTCTATCTATGGACTCAAACAGAGTCCTCGTGCCTGGTTTGATAAGTTGAGCAGGATCATGATTGATTTTGGCTTTCTGAGGTCACAAGTTGACCATTCTGTATTCACAATAAAGACTTCAGCCGGTATTACTGTTCTGATTGTATATGTTGATGACATTATTATTTCTGGCAGCGACACTCTTGGTATTTAGGCTACCAAAGATCATTTGGGCAAGCACTTTGCTACTAAAGATCTAGGAAGACTTCGGTACTTTCTTGGCATAGAGGTCTCTAGAAACTCTAATGCCTTGGTTCTTTCGCAGAGAAAGTATGTTCTTGATATTCTGCAGGAGACTGGTATGCTTGGAGCAAGACTTGCAGATACTCCTCTTGATCCCAATGTCAATTGGGATGATGATTCCTCTGCTATGTTTGCTGATCATAAAAAATTCAGGAGGTTGATTGGTAAATTGATCTATTTGACTGTTACTCGTCCTGATATTGCTACTGCAGTAGGTCTTCTTAGTAGGTACCTCGACAAACCCAAACAGTGCCACTGGGATGCTGCATGTCAAGTTTTGAGATACTTAAAAAAGTCGCCTGGCAAGGGACTTCATTATAAAAAGAATGGGCACTGTGTTCTTGAAGGGTATTCTGATTCTGATTATGCGGGCAACAAAGTTGATAGAAAATCTACTTCTGGTTACTATGCCTTTGTAGGAGGCAATCTTGTCACCTGGAGAAGCAAGAAACAGAACGTCGTGGCCAGATCTAGTGCTGAAGCTGAGTACAGGGCCATGGCCCATACTGCTTGTGAGTTACTGTGGGTGCGTTCTCTTCTGAAAGAATTTGGGATTGAGTCTTCATCGGCCATTCCTATGCATTGTGATAACAGAGCTGCCATCTTCATTGCAAATAATCCTGTCTATCATGAGCGCACCAAACACATTGAAGTTGACTGCCACTTCATCAGAGAATCTATTCTTGCTGGCAAGATATGCACTCCATTCACAAGATCTGAAGATCAAGTTGCTGATATCTTCACCAAGCTCCTGGCGAAGAAACAGTTCTGCATGCTGTTGGACAAGTTGGGCATGATTGACATCTATGCTCCAACTTGAGGGGGAGTGTTACATTATATATTTCCTATTTTACATAGCCTGTTATTTGTTTTGTTATTTTCCTTTATATATGGAACTCTCTATAAATCTCTCATTGTTATATATATGAGGGTGTACACATTGTGCAACCCTGAGCTTTCTGGAATTCCTGACTCTGTCACAGGGCCAACGCCTTGGCGGCTCGCCTAGCCCGCCTGGTCGCCTAGTTTTTAATGGATTCCTGGGCGCCTAAAATTTCAGGACACGTGGCCCACCCAGCCCGCCTAGGCCCCCGCCCTGACAACATTGGGTGGGAGTATATGGAGTAGAGATATTGTCGGATAAGACAACCTCTCTAACAAAATGGCGCGCCTAGGCGCCCGCCCTGACAACACTGAGTGGGAGTATATGGAGTAGAGATATTGCCGGATAAGACAACCATTCTAACAAAATGGCAATCCACCTCAATATGTTTAGTCCACTCATGAAAAGTTGGATTGCTGGCAATGAATATAGCAACCTTGTTGTCACAATGCATAGGAATAGGATTTGAGTCAGAAATATCAAATTCTTTCAGAAGACCATGGATCCATAATAGTTCACAAGCAGTATGAGCCATAGCTCTATACTCAAGTTCAACACTAGAGCGGGCGACTACAGTTTGTTTCTTGCTATGCCAGGTAACCCACAAAGGTACAGTAATCAGAAGCAGATTTGCGGTCTATCCTGTTGCCTGAATAATCGGAATCAGAGTACCCTGTGAGTTTACAGTGCCCATGATTTCTGTAGAATAAGCCTTTTCCTGGGGAATTTTTCAGATATTTCAAAATGTGACACACATCATCCCAGTGATACTATCTAGGTTTATCCAGATATCTACTGACTAAGCCTATTGCAGAAGTAATATCAGCTCTTGGGACAAATGAAAAAAGCTAAAGGCAAGACAAGTCTAAAGCCATTAACAAAAGATATAACACAAAATAACGCAATAAAGCACATATACTAATACTCCCCCTTAAGCAAGAGCATAGATATCAATCATGCCCAACTTGTCAACCATGGTAGTGAATCTGGCCTTGGGAAGAAGTTTGGTGATGATATCAACGACTTGATCAGAAGTGGGAGTATATGGAGTAGAGATATTGCCGGACAAGACGACCTCTCTAACAAAATGGCAATCCACCTCAATATGTTTAGTGCACTCATGAAAAGTTGGATTTCTGGCAATGAATATAGCAACCTTGTTGTCACAATGCATAGGAATAGGATTTGGGTCAGAAATATCAAATTCTTTCAGAAGACCATGGATCCATAATAGTTCACAAGCAGTATGAGCCTTGGTAGTGAATCTGGCCTTGGGAAGAAGTTTGGTGATGATATCAGCGACTTGATCAAAAGTGGGAGTATATGGAGTAGAGATATTGCCGGACAAGACAACCTCTCTAACAAAATGGCAATCCACTTCAATATGTTTAGTCTACTCATGAAAAGTTGGATTGCTGGCAATGAATATAGCGACCTTGTTGTCACAATGCATAGGAATAGGATTTGTGTCAGAAATATCAAATTCTTTCAGAAGCCAATAGACAGAGTTAGACAATATGGGACAAAAGAAAAAAGCTAAAGGCAAGACAAGTCTAAAGCCAATAACAAAAGAAATAACACAAAATAACGCAATAAAGCACATATACTAATACTCCCCCTTAAGCAAGAGCATAGATATCAATCATGCCCAACTTGTCAACCATGGTAGTGAATCTGGCCTTGGGAAGAAGTTTGGTGATGATATCAACGACTTGATCAGAAGTGGGAGTATATGGAGTAGAGATATTGCCGGACAAGACAACCTCTCTAACAAAATGGCAATCCACCTCAATATGTTTAGTCCACTCATGAAAAGTTGGATTGCTGGCAATGAATATAGCAACCTTGTTGTCACAATGCATAGGAATAGGATTTGGGTCAGAAATATCAAATTCTTTCAGAAGACCATGGATCCATAATAGTTCACAAGCAGTATGAGCCATAGCTCTATACTCAAATTCAACACTAGAGCGGGCGATTACAGTTTGTTTCTTGCTGTGCCAGGTAACCCACAAAGGTACAGTGATCAGAAGCAGATTTGCGGTCTATCCTGTTGCCTGCATAATCGAAATCAGAGTACCCTGTGAGTTTACAGTGCCCATGATTTTTGTAGAATAAGCCTTTTCCTGGGGAATTTTTCAGATATTTCAAAATGTGACACACATCATCCCAGTGATACTATCTAGGTTTATCCAGATATCTACTGACTAAGCCTATTGCAGAAGTAATATCAGCTCTTGTCACTGCCAGATAGATAAGTTTACCAACCAATCGACAATATTGTTGATTGTCCGGGTATGGAGGAGAAGTATCAACATCCCAGTTTGTATTAGGATCCAAGGGAGTAGTAGTAGGTTTTTCTCTAAGCATTCCAGTTTCGGACAAAAGATCCATAATATATTTCCTGTGAGATAAGCAAACACCAGAAGACGAGCAGGAGACTTCTATACCTAGAAAATATCTTAATTTTCCCAAATCTTTAGTGACAAAGTGTTTTTCTAGATACTCTTTAGTAGCCTGGATTCCTGCTTGATCACTCACAGATAAAATTATATTATCAACGTAAACAATCAGAATGACAAGTCCAGATGAAGTTTTCTTAATGAAAATTGAGTGATCAAAGTGAGATCGGCGGAAACGGAATTTCAAATGAATACTACTCAGTTTTTCAAACCGGGCATGGGGACTCTATTTCAGTCCATAGATCACTTTGCACAACCGCACACTTTGGAGCACTCCCCCTGAGCAATAAAGTCAGGTGGTTTCGTCATGTATACCTCCTCATGTAGATCACCATATAAAAAGACATTTTTAACGTCTAATTGAAACAAAGGCCAATCACAATTTACAGCCACAAATATAAGAACACGGACATAATTTAGACGTACAACATGTGAGAAAGTCTCAAAGTAATTGATCCATACGTCTGAGTATAGCCTTTGGCCACAAGGTGAGCTTTCAAGCGTTAAATAGTGTCGTCGGATTGATACTTGACAGTAAAGACCCAACGACACCCGACATGCGAGCAATCAATAGGGGCATCAACCAAGTCCATGTATGTCGATCAGTAAGAGCCCGCATTTTAGTTTCCATATCCTGGCGCCACACATGATGCTGTAAAGCTTGAGATGCATTCTTAGGAATAGATATAGCAGATAAAGTAGAGGTAAAATTGGCAAAATTCACACCTAGTTAGCAGTTGAACAGAAATTGCCAATAGGATGCTGAGTGTAAGACCTTGTCCCTTTTCGTAGACTAATAGGAACATCCAAATTAGAAAATACCTGAGTTGGAGGTGGATCTGCCGACGAGGATTGAGGGATTGGAGATGGAGGGGCAATGGAGGGAGTTGTACTTCTCAGGTGGCGTTGACATGCTTTCAGAGGCGGGGATGGGGTCACATCCAGAGGATGTAGGTCAGTGTCAACCGTCATAGGTAGAGGTGTATCAAGCAACAAATCAGTGTCAGTGAAGAACCTGCTGTAGAGTAGTATGGCATATGCTCAAAGAAGATCACATCGACACTAACAAACCGTTTCTTCGCGGAGGGCTCATAGCACTTATAACCCTTCTGAGTCCGAGAGTATTAGTAGATTGTAGGTCAAGCTTAGTCAAACCAGGACGAAGGTTTTTGACAAAGCAAGTGTTGCCGAAAATCTGAGGCACACTAAAAAGTGGGGAATCGGGGTATAAAGTTTGAAATGGGACTTGATTGCCAAGAACAGAAGAGGGCATGCGATTAATCAGGTAACAATCAGTCGAGATAGCTTCAAGCCAAAAGGTTTGGGGTACATGATAATGAAGAAGGGTGCAGGCAACTTCTAGAAGATGCTGATTTTGCGCTCTACAACCCCGTTTTGTTCCGGAGTATATGAACATGAGGTTTGATGAATTACCCATCTTGCGACAAAACGGGCTGACAGATGATTGCAAAAATTCAAGAGCATTATCAGCACGAAAAACTGTGATAGGTTTATCAAACTGTGTACATATCTCAACAAAAAAGGAGGTGATAGTGTTTAGCATATGGGAACGATCTTTTAATAAAACAACCATGCAGTTCTAGAAAAGTCATCAATAAAGCTCATATAGTATCTAAAGCCAAAAATACTTGGAACATAACAAGGACCCCAAACATCAGCATGCACAATATCAAAAGGTTGCTTGGACCCAATACAATTTTTCTTAGAAAAGGTAGCACGAGTTTGTTTGCCCAACTGGCAAGTTTCACAATGAAATACTGAATCAGAAATAGCAGGAAGTAAATGCTTCAATTTAGTAGCAGAGGGATGCCCCGGTCTATAATGTAATTGGAGGCGGACGCAGTTAGCAGAGCAGTTGTCTTTGGCGATCCAAGTAGTACAACCTGTTGGTCCCTCACGTCCCGAATCAATCCTCATCCTCGTGCGCAGATCCTGAAAAACCACACCGTTCGACTCAAGTAATAGAGTACCGCACGCTCTTTACAGTTCTACTGATAGATAACAGATTCAAAGGGAATTTAGGAACATAAAGTGCTGAAGGCAACAATAATTTGCCAGGAATGCAGATATTCCCAATGCCAGAAATAGGTGACTGTGAACCATCAACAAGTGTAATAAGTGAAACAGAAGTTTTATAAAGTTCAGAAAACAAAGCAGAATTTCTAGATATATGAGAAGTGGCACCAAAATCAATCACCCATTTATTGTTACCAAAGGGTGCAAAGGATGCAAGAAGAACAGATGCTCCATTAGTAGAGGCATCAATAGTGGAGGGAGCGAGACGAGCATGAAGCAGCTTGTCGAACTCAGAGCAAATCCACTCCACAGAGGGCTGAGATGAATAAGATGGTGTAGAATCAGGTCGATCAATAGTGACATGATTTGCCCATGCAAGCTTACCATGCTTGATCTAATAGCGGTCCTCGGTATGGTTGGTGCGTTTACAGAAGCTACAATTGTGCTGTTCAGAAGAATCGAGACCAAACAAAGAAGAGTCACGACCAGGTCCAGCAATAGAGCGACCACGACCACGACCGCGGCCACAGAAGGAATCTCCGGAGCGAACAATAAGAACAACATCAGAGTGGTCTGGTGACAAAGGAGAGACCGATGGTAGTCGTTGAACCCATTTGAGGACGTCACATAGTGTAGGCAACAGGTCGTTGGACAATATCTGATCTACCACTCCAGAAAACGAGTGGGGTAAGCTCGCAAGAAATTGCACCAGTTGAAGTTCATTGTGCTGGCGCTATATTTCAGTAAGATCAACAGAGAGGGGTTGAATGATACACCTCAAACTCATCCCAGAGAGCACATCACTGATCTTCTTAAAAATTTGAGCCCATTTGGACATTTATAGGTCAATTTATAAAGACCACAAAAATAATGTTTTTCAAATTAGTTTCGTGCGTCGATTTTGTTGCCCTTGGATGAGTGACTTACACTCATCCAAATGGGCTCAAATTTTGTATGTAGCCTAATTATAGTATGACAATGAAGATCAATGGTTTACATTTTGCAAAAAAGTAGTCTTGATATGCGAACACCACTTGAGTGTAGCGTGTGATATGTACACTCGAGTGCATTCTAGCCTGACTCTATATATGTATATATATATTTGAGATAATAATTTTAGCATCTTGTTTTCTTTATCTCCTCCCCTTCATATTATCAACTCATTATCATCCGTTCCCTTATTCTCCCCCTCAAACCAACTATAACGATTAGAGAATATGAAGCACATGGAGTAGTTGGGGCGGAGAGTTATAGGTAAATGCAGATGTAGTGGATAGGTAGGCATATATGTGGAGGTTGGAGGAGAGTAACCAATAACACGAGTCAATATAATGCTTACCTGATTACATGGATCTAGGCAGAAATATAATGGATCTTTTTGCAACCTGAGAAATGGCTTAGGTCAAAAATCAAATTCAATGAAAAGATCCAATTAGCATTTAGCTTGCATTATATATGTGAGATAGTACAAGAATTAAGAAAGGAAGGCTATATGTATGTGGTAAGGGCTGGAAAAATGCAAAAGGAACAATGAAAACAAAGGCAATACACCATATATTGAAGCCATTCGCTATAGGATAAGAGTACAAGATGAAGTTGCACGTCATATATCAGATCTTTGCGTTGTCAATGGAACAACAACAAACTGACAGATAGTGTGGTGGGCCCACATGCTATGTAAAAATAAGGCAATAGCAACTAGCAGTAGGCTATGCGGCGTGTAAAGCTCCAACACACCATGTTGATCAGAAGGCTGGACTTGCAACAAGCAAGGGACACTTTGTGTTTAATTCTTGTATGTCGTGTAGAAATCAAGGCAGATTGATCAACATCAGGTGGTTAAGGGCCCATTTGATAGGGTGTATTTGGATGTAAAAGACAAAGTAAAGCTGCGACACAAAAATGTACATCAAATTCACTCTTTTACTATCCGACTCTACCCTACCCAAACATGTTCTAAATGCCGTGTGTTTTGGCACACAGAAAAGGTGGGGTGACGACAAGAACTAGATAACACCCCAGATACTTTGGTTACAGCCATGTGAACCAAGGACATGCTGTGTAAACTTGTAACATGCTGTGTACAACAACGAGGTAGAAAAATATAGACACGTCGTGTGATGTCGCAGAATAACAAAAAGGTGTATAAAATAACAAAGAGCCCAAAATGACAATGATAGGGTGGAAAACGGTTACATATCTCCACCATATCAAGGTAGGGATTGATTATTCCCAATAGTAACAGAAAAGATGGTTGTTTGCCATTTTTTTGCCTAGATAAAAGAAGCCAAAAGCAAAACAGCTTATTATGCGGCCTCAATAGATGTTGACAAATGCGGCATACATGGTGATGGCAACAACACATGGCATAGATGGTGGAAACAATCACAAATAATGGCGGCACCCTCCGGGCAAGGTGGCGACGACTCTAATAGAGGAAGGTGGCAGAAAAAACAAGGGACTTCATGGCATTGGTAGTAGCACTAGACGATACATGTGGGGGGGGGGGGAGGCCTGCATCAAACAGAGCAACATCACAGAGAAAACATTGATTTGTGAGTTGGAGACGCTCTTAGAAAACACAAGCAAGTAGAAATCTTGTGCAAGCAAGCACCACCAAGGGACAACGACTGCTCGCAAGGGGGCGCTTCTCTTTAGCTCTCTCTTGTATGTAGGGTTAGGTTGCATGAGCTGCTGCCGATACCATGTCAAAAAATGAGATAAGGGTAAAATCCCTCATATTACTGTTGTTAGACGGGCAAACCCCTTTCCTGTATTTAGGAGAAAAGGCAAGTACAAGATTCAAGCAAACCCTAATGGACTAAGAGTCCAAAATCCAAACACTAATGGGCCAATCAGACTTGAGCCCATATACTTAAATAAACTAAAGCATACATATACTCTAACAAAGTGGGGGTGATGAGTATTGAGAACAAGTTGCGAGGGACGACTAAGATGGTATGGACATGTGCAACGTAGACTGACTAACACACTTATACGATGCAGTGTTACTGAACCAAGCACAATTAAAAGAAGAGGCAAACCTTAACCTGGGAAGAGCTTATAAAGAGAGATTTTGAATCTTTACATCTTGTTCAGATTATGACCCACAACAGAGCTGATTGGAAAAGAAGGATCCATCATCCATGTAGTCGACCCCAACATGGTTGGGATTGAGGTTTAGGTGATGATGATGATGCAGATACTCTGACAATCACAACCGTCTTCCCTCAATACTCCATGCATAGTGGTGTTCCTCCTTTCCCTTACCGTTGCTTATTTTTTTAATAAGAACCAATTTGTTCACAAGTGTGATTGCAATAAGTATTATGAATCAGACCTTCCAACCTAATTGGGTGAGGGCAATTTCAGGTTAATGGAAAGTAAATTGTACATTCATCAAGGCATACGCCTAGGCACTCTATGCGCCCGAATGCGTTAGTTTTTATGCTATATATTTTTATTATTTTACCCGTATTTACTTAGTACTGTCTTGAATATATTTAAGTATTGTTTTGTTCTTAGCATTGAAATGTGTACAGATGTGACTATGAGTGAGTAATCATGATATGCAACTTAGAAGTGGAGGGAAAATGAAGGAAAAAAGTATTTTGAATTTGAAATGAGTTGTTTTGTTTGTGGGAGGGCGATAAATGCCAGTGGTTGGGTGGTGGTGGTCGAGCGCCGTTATTCTCTTTGTTGCAATTGCTACATGCATGCAACCATGCAACTGCAGTATCAAACTTTTCGCTTTGAAGACTGTGTCATACTGTGCTATATATTTTCTGGCATTTTGCCGTTATATACTTAGTAATGTCTTGAATCTATTTAAGTACTGATATTTGATAGAAGCAAAATGTGCAGAAACGTGATTTTAATCGAGTCAGACATTATATGCAGTTACTAAAGGGAGAGAAGAATATTTTCATAATTTTTCTAAATGGGACGCACTGTGCTAATTTATTCTGAGTATATTTGTTGATAGATATTCTACATTTCAACCAGAATATGACCCATGATAGAGCTAAATGGAAATGAAGGATCCATGTAGCCGACCCCAACACAGTTGGGACTGAGGCTTAGATGATGATGAGGATGATGATATTTGTTGATAGATTTTGGTACGACCTTGAACATAATTGAGTACTGATTTTGAACTTAGCCGTGATTCAGTGAAATGTATGTAAGTATGAAAGTGGGCGGGTGAGACATTATATACAACAGAGAAGTGGAGAAAAATGAAGGAAAAAATATTTGAATTTTAAATGAGTTGTTTGTTTGTGGGAGAGAATAAATGAAAATTAGTTGGGTAGTGGGTGGTTGGGCGGAAAAATTATGTTTGTAGTAGCAACTACATGCATGCAACAGGCACACTAGCGATTTTTTTTGCCTAAAAGACCGTGTCACACAGTGCTAAAAGTGGTCGGGGCGTGACTTCCCGATGTGGAGGTGTAGATATTGGTGGAAGAGGTGTGCCATGAATAATTTTTCATATTTATACACTTCCTTTCTTCATCCGACCCCCAGACTAACTTCTTTGAATCCTTCTAATCTATTTCTCCCTCACTGACTTCATTTATCTCCTTTTAAATCAATCAACTCATTTTCATAGCATCTGTAACATAAGATTACATTGGGCTAAAAAGCATACAACTTGGATTTGCTACTGATTATTATGGAACTGATGCTGAGAGAAATTGTTTGGCTTCGCAAATGTATCAAACACATTTTACTCATCTTGATGAATGAGATTGATTGATTTCTATGAAGTTTGGTGAATATATAATTAATTCAACCCTGGGAAAGAAATCTGGAAGTGAATGAAATAACTTAATTCTAAATATCGATAGTCAATAATGGACACATGACATTGAATTTGCCATTATTAATTACTGTCATATGATTTTTGAACTGAATTGGCTTCTATGATGTGTAGATAGATACACAGAGTCTTCTATCTTTACCCCCTGTATAGATACTCCCCTTGTACTTGCTCACTCACAAAAATATAATTGACATTTTTTTTTGTAAACTAAAATGACATCTCATCATTTTCTAACTCATTACTAATATTTTTCTTCTGAAATACAAGGGATTTGAATGATTAGGCTAACTCGGTTAAGGTTTACTGAATATAATACGTTTACCAAATTGTAACTTTTATTTTTTCAAATCAAATCACATTGATTATTGAGTTTATATACCAATGCCCTGGTTTTACTTTCATATCAGGATCAAGTCCTCACACTCATTGTGTGTAATGTTTTCATTAGTCTAAGTTCTAACAGGCATATGTGTGACTTGAAGCTATTGAAGATTACATTCTTTTTTGGGATTACAGTGCCACTTAATATATGTGCAAATTGTATCAGTTGGACATTGAAGCAACTCACACTAGTTCTGTTGTCGTGTTGTTGGTTTTTGCTATAAGAAATATGCACTAGATTTATTAAGATATTAACTTGCTAAGATATGATTCAAATCCAAACCTCCCATGGATTGATGGCCGATGCTAAATTTTCATTTCTTTTGTTGAAAGGTTCATTGATTTTATGGTTAAATAATGAATAACACTTCAATTGCTTGCTTAAGTGACTCGTTTTGGACTAGCCATGATAGTGCCCATAAGAATACTATATGCTATATCAATGCTATGTAAAGTACACTTCTGGGAAGGATTGGGTTACAACAAGTATGTATACATATAGGGTTGGCTACTCTAACAGACTTTGTTAGGAGCCATATCGATAGGAAGTCCATCTTTGCAAAAATATTGTACCTCGATGGAGGAAATTCGTTCACTTGGAGAAACTAAAAGCAAATGTAGTGGCTAGGTCTAGAACATAGAGCAATGACTGCACCACCTGTGAGCTTCACTAGGTCAAAGCACTACCATCAGAATGCAGCTTCATTTTATGTTGTTTGTTTGCGACAATAGCATTGCCTTTTGTGTTTTCAGTTTCCCTACACTTTATGATAAATTGAGGGTGGCCGCCATTTGTTAGTGAGGTTCATATAATCATTGCTGGAAGGTCAAGTTACCATTTAACACTGCGGTCATGATGACACGTGAGGGGTAGGGGGGGGTTGCAGTGGCTTGGGTTGGGAAAATAGTTTTTTTAAGAACCAATGTTTCGGAAACCACGAAGTGAGAGCCGAGCAAATAGGACCTTATGGCCGCCTTAAGCACCAGGCAAGCACTTTCAAAAAAGCGTGTGATTTAGTTTACACGAACATACATACATATACATACATATATATGCATACATAAATATGTACTTTGAACTTTAATAATATCTAAACCGGGTAACTATCCTCAGCTCAGAACTGATTACGTTTAGTAGTATAATATTACATGTGACAATACTAGTATCAGAATTCCAATATGTAAGTATTAGTCAATTAGTATATTTCTGTTCTTAGCAATTCCGTACAGTGAGAATAATGTAATGCTCGTGTCACCAGTATGTGTAATTCGTAATCACTAGCCAGTAACTATCTACATTTAGTAATAAAGTAAATTTTAGCTGAAAATTAGCAAACAGGTTATTATATGGTTACTCAACCGTGGACTATAACTATCTAATTATTCACTTACTGATCAGACCTGGAACAGTAATCTATATTATCAGCAGTAAACTTGGAACGACAGATGTAATTACATGCAGTAGTAGAAAAATAATTTGTGATATATATGTCATATTAAATGTGTAAGATCAAATATAGATAATATTCATTGGAAGTGTACGTTCCTTATTTCTTATCTGCATAGATTTTGATAAGTACTACACGTATGAAGTAGATACTACTAACCTGGCATGCGTAGATGTTGGTTTCTACCAAACAGGGATGAAAGAAGGACATCCAAAAAAAGTGGCTGATAAAGTGGCAAAAAGTGGACCCATTAAGTGGCCTAGGCGGGAAAAAGTGGGCGTACTACACGTATGAAGTAGATACTACTAACTTAGCATGCGTAGATGTTGGTTTCAACCAAACAGGGATGAAAGAAGGACATCCAAAAAAATTGGCTGATAAAGCAGCAAAAAATGGACCCATTAAGTGGCCTAGGCGGGAAAAAGTGGGCGCCAAATGGCAACAACGTAGCTGAGCACTTAATGCCCAAACTAGGTGCCCACGGCCCTTGGGCGCTTAAGCGACCACCTGGGCCACTTTTTACAACAGTGCTAAAAAGTCACTTATGAAGAAGTTTTTCACTATTTTGATTGCCAAAGCGTGTGATGAACATTATGCTCTATCTTGAGGAGAAATGTTAGGACACTTATTCTCTATTTTTCTTGTCTTATTTTATTTGTGTTTTCCCTCTATTTATTTCTACCCCATCCCTGTTATGTAAGCCTGTAATTGTCTATGTAGGGGGTCTTGTACTCTCAACTTTGACATGTGAGAACGTATCGTCCTATTTTTCATAGCTACATACACCTTGTTTCTTATCTTTTCTTTTTTGTTAATATATCATACTGCACATCTTCAGTTCCAGTAATTTCTATTCTTTTATGATTGCAATTCCCAGGACTTGAAATCAATACAAACAGCTATTGTTTCATCTCCATTAGGTCTCAATCCAACCAACCATGGAGAGCGGTTGCTTGCAATTATCCCTCCGTAAGTAATGATGCTTGTTGATGAGTTAATGATGTTTACGGTGTTGGCTTCTCCCAGAAACAGTACTGCTAACTATCCGCTTGACACAGTGATTCAATTGTTGTTATGCACATGTTGCTTTGTTAATCTCATCTTTTGCTTAGCTGCTGAATATTGATTTTCTTTTTGCTTCTTTTATTGCAGACTAACAAAGGAGAATATACAGGTAATTTAGTTTGATTACTTTTCATTTTTGTTTTCTTATATGCTGTAACTTGAGGTCTTTTTGACGTAAGGCACTAATCAAAGTGGTTAGTAAACATGCTGAAGATGTCAAACAAAGCATTAGAAGATGTCGCCAGAAGGTACTTACAAAGAAACATAAGTTGGTTTCATGTTAATAATTTCATGAACTATTGTTCATTTTTTTAAGTGAAGGACATGCTTGGTTTGAGGTAATGTGCGCTTATTCTGTTGCAGTATTTCAACTTGGATGTGATTTGGTCGGTCTCAAACTCCACTATTCCCTATTGTGCCTTGAAATTTTAAAATATTGATAGGACAGCAGACCAATATCTAATGCCACTAAGAGTAGAAGGATATCATTTACTTGACCCTCTCCCTTGTTGCAGGGAGCTGGTGTAATGAATATAGGTGCTCTACAATGTTGTTAAACCCACTGCCATCTTCTTTGGAAACTTTAAGGTTAAGTGTTCCCTGTTTTTAAAAGGTCCTTATTGTGATGGGTATCCCTGTTGATGGCTAAATCCACCATGTGCATGGGGTTCACATTAAATGTCTTTTTACCAAAATCCAAGGTTCTTATAACCGAACTGGAACTTGAATAGGTAAGGGCAATGGTTCCTGGTTCACCTGTCCAACCAATGGTTCAACTGGTTCACGGATCAGGCAGAAGAAGGAAGAGCTGGGAGGAGGACATTAATAGGAAGAGAAGGTGAAGGAGGGGATAGAACAGGAGGAGGAAGAGCAAAAGGACATGGTGAGCAGACAGAAAATTAGGAGGAATAAGAGGACAATGAAGAAGAGGTGGAGGTAAAACAAGAGGAGGCAGAAGTGGGAGATGAGGATGAAGCAGAATAGCACAAGGAGGACCTAGAAGAGAACCTGGAAGAGCATGAGGGGGAATACATCATGCTGGGTCACAGTAGCAGAAAGTCAACGTGCACAAGGCACAAATAATGTCAACATGCAAATAAAGCACATGTAAAAAGTAGAAAGTTAAGTCGACGTAGTCGGATAGAAGACCATCAACTTAAATAAGCAAGCAATGAACTTGAAGCTCTAGATAGTAAGTTCTCCAAGAAGCATCAAATAGAAAACCATCGGCTTAAATAAGCAAACAATAAACATGAAGCTCCAGATAGTACACTCTTCAAGAAGCATGGAACACTAAAAGGCTTTCAGATGTAAATATCAATAGTAAAAGTCCATAATCTCTTCAAGAAGTACATAAAGAACCACAACTATACATAGAGGAACAAGAAGATCCTCAATAGACAAAAGCATGGTTTAAAAAAAAATGCCTCGAGCCTTTAGGGCATACGCCTCAAAGGCGAGGTGGTCTCCGGTACGCCTCGAGGATTAAGCCTCATTTTGTCAGTGAGAGGTGTGCGCCTCAGTTTGTGAGTGGCGTATCGAGGTGCTCGAGAAGCTGAGGAGTTTGTGAGGCGTAGGCCTCAGACTCTCTGTCTAAAAAAAGACTGTATTTTCTCCTATTTTGGGCTTTATAGGGGTCAAACTAACCCAAAATTGTATGTATATAGATATATGTATGTGCATATCTATCTATGGATATGTCTGTATCTCGACAACTACATATATGTTACATACTATATCATTATATGTTGCATGTATGTACACATACTCTTGTGTGTGTCTAAAAATGGATGTGTTCTTATAACTATGTTTGTATGTATAGATATGTATCTATATATAGGTGTGTATTTGTAATAGTCTGTATATATATATATCTGTGTGTATATATATATATATATATATATATATATTTATATATATGCTAGTTTCTATATGTATATATGACCAGTGTTTTAAAAATCGGTGTATGCGGCCGTATACAAGGTACGGACCTCCAAAAATCCGCATAATAAAAATCGGTCCAAAAAGCGGTCCAAGCCGCATAATCGGTTGAACGACCGCATACAAGGCCGATTATACCCCGATTTTTAGTTAGAGATATTCTGATTTTTTCATTTATACATTTACATTCATTTATGTTTGTTTAAATTTAGATTATAGTGCATGTTTGTATTTATTTAAGTTGTGATGATTGTATATTTGCATAATTGCATCCATTATTCTTGTAATTGTACTATTTAGATACACAATTGCACAAATTAAATATGTAAATCATGATTAATATATATATATAATAATTAATTAAAAAAATCCAAAACCGCATATACTTCCGCATATACTCCCGCATACCGCATATACTCTACAAGGTGACCTCTCCGAACGCATAACGCATACCATTTTTTGAAACACTGTATATGACTATATGTGTGTGTCCATATCGAATATGCACGTATATATATGTAAATCTATCTATGTAACTATATGTGTGTTTATGTAGTGTATACACATATATATATATGTAAATCTGTCTATATAATGTAACTATATGTGTATGTTTATATAGTGTATACACGCATAGTCACAAATTCGGTATTCCGGATACTGTTCAGTCAAGCTGAAAGATTCGGGATTTGGGAATTATGCAGGAAATTCGGGTAAAATGCGGTCAATGTGCGGTACAAATACAGTCAATGATTCGCAAAAATGTCAGAAAAAAGTCAGAGGACACATATATTGCACACACATATATGTATACATATAGTGCACAATATATAAGTACATATCTATACATATATTGCATACATATATTACACACATGCATACATACATGATGCATACATACATACATACATACATAAATATGTGTATGACATATACACATGCACATATATATACACTCAAATTAAAAAAGAGTCTTAAATAGTATAAAATGAGAAAGTATGTGAAAAAGGTATAAAACGGGAAGAAAACGTCAAACGTGAATAATTTGTGAATAATACATGAATAAAACGTAATATTCCGGAATTGGCAGTTATTCGACCTGTTTGATATGTCTAGGGAAAAAATCGTGTTTTAAACATGACCTTTTCAAAAATTTGGAGTATATTGTGACTATGGTTTGAGGAGAAGACTCGTGCCTCATGCATGCTCAACTTCGATCGTTACCGATGACAACGGCGTTGTCCTTTGTTGTCCCTCAAAGGCCGATCATAGAAGATAGACCATAATAACCATGCAATAAAGACTTTCAACCAAATAGCCACATCCTACACCCAACGACACCATCTAAAATGCTATTACACCCTAACATTTGAGCCTCCACAACCACCACTTTTGCAAATTGACAAAATGGTAATACATCTGCAAGTACATGCAAACCTCTAAGCGAGGCTTGAAAGCGTCAACTACCACTGCCCCACTCCTCTCTTAATCAACCAATGCCCATTAGACCTAGCACCACCTCATCATCCTGTAAATATTGTAGGTTCTAGATAGATATGCAAGTGTTAAACCCATCATCGACGACGACAACAGGCGCCCTCTACTTACGACTGCTTAGTTGAGTCTCCCCCGTGGTGAGCCATCCATCTGTAACTCGTCCGGAGAGCTCCTGCCATCTCCACCAAAGCCCAGAACCCCACTAAGTTCATGCCACCATTGTTGATTCCCAACCAGAACACCACCAATTGGATATTGTGATCTGTGAACCACCAACCCAACCAGATTTCGACCTCATCTTCCTCCACCAGGTTGTAGAGGACTCTGACTCGGTCTCAACCTACAAACCATGTGTAAGGTCAGAGGCTTCACCCTTGCAGTCTTGCAAGCAAGCTATTGCAACCAGGGAAGAAAATATCGACAATAGCGGTGGTATACCACCCTAAATACCATATCGACACCATCGAATAAAGAAATGTGTGTGCCTATATATATGTACATATATTTTTTTGGTCCTCAATATATATATATATATTATATAATGTACATATATGTATTCACATATACATAAATATGGGATTATATAAATAAATAAATAAATATATATATATATGTATATACATGTTTATAAGTATATATTATATATCTATCTATGTTTATATATATATGTATGTACGCCTCAGTACAATCTGAGGCTTATGCCTCGACCGCCTTGAGGCTGACGCCTTACGTCGCTAAGATGAAAACACCTCGATGCGCCTCACACTTTAAAACCTTGGACACAAGCATAATTACATTTCCTCTCTTCATTTCATCTCTTCTATTTTTTCCCCTCACACCAATCACTGAAAGAACCAAGAGTGGTTGGGGTGGAAAATGATAAAGAAATGCTCCAGATTAAAAACAGGCCATAGCACTAGGGGGTGGGGGGGGTGCACGCCCCCCAATTAGGGGTCCCACTGCCCTCAATAGGTAGGAGTCGAGGGGAGGGGCGCTCGCGGGGGTTCGGGGCAAGAGCCCCTGAAACAAAAAGGTTCACTCTTATTTTTCAAGAAAAATCAACCATGAATCTGACATTGGGAAGAACCATATGTAACAAATCAAGTGATACCAAGGGGATGTGGAGGAGACTTGTTTTATTACATGAATCTAGCATTAGAAAAATTTGTTGCGACCTTCATGTTGTTCTTTAAGCCCGTAGTTCTTTGAGGCAAACCAAATTTCATGTCCTTCAATGAGTCTGGTGAAATTATAGCTCTTTCAGACAATCAGTAGGGGCCAAGGTGTATGCATGATCGGAAGCTATTTCAGAGTGAGGAAGAGCTGTAGAGCAGCGACTAGCCAGAGAGGCTTCTTATTTGCGGGAACAAAAAATGAAATTGTGGAAAACAAAGATCCACTCGATTGAAAAAGGCATCTAAAGGGATGTTAAGATGGCTTCGTCGCACGGTTGGAGTAAGCAACAACTGGAATTTCTTTATCCCTTAGTGTGGTCGAACATCATCAATTTTGTAGCCAGGGGTGCCTCGTAATGAAGGGAACTACTGCTGTGCCTCGATTTTTCTCCATTAAAAAATCAACCTGCCACTGGACAACTCGTCAATCTAGTGGCACACACACACAAACACATCCTTGCTTGGGAGTCGTGTTGGAGGTCGCCCCAGTTGAGAGGCCTTGGAAGTCCACCGTCACGACGGTCATAACCCATGCTGACGGTGGGCTCGCTTGCCCTGCGATCGCAGTGACGCCGATTAGTTGGGCTACTCTAAACCCTTTGAATACTAACCTGGTCCCCCTTGTTCGGTGATGACGGTGGTCCTCGCCGCTAGTGGAGTTGGTAGGGGATTCTACCTGGCCTTTTTTCCGTTACTGACCATTCCAACCAGATGCGATGCAAGTAGTTGCTATTTTGTTGGAAGGAGAAAGGGAAAAAAGGTTGCAAAGTGCATAGGGCCAAATACATGATATGACATCTCTTGCTTGCAGGAGAAAGAAGCCTTCGATCTTCGAGGAGAAAGCGAACATCTTTGAATAAATACCCATCCCAAAAGTCTCTATGCCTACGAACAGGGAAGAGGATTATGGATAGTTTGGACGACGATTATTATGGAAGGGAGACGTTTGTGGGTTTGACGAGTTGGGGGGGGTTAAGAGAGAGAGAGGGCGGGCGTTTGCAGAAGGCTGGAAGGCAGGGGGTTGTAGGTATGGGTTTTACGGGCAACATAGAGAAAATGTGATTCAGAGGCGGTGGTGTGGCTATGGGATGGTGGTAACTACGGAATGTAAAGAGGATCGTCATTGGCAATTAAGGAGAACAACCATCACCTCTATATGCAGAAGGATTCAGGGCTGCAACGCGGAGAGAGAGATTGGACCATGGAGGCTAGAATGGCTAGCGGGCGACCAAACCAAAAAAGGACGGCCATCGCCCGTAGGTGGAATAAAATCTTTTTTGTCTCCTCTAGGTTTAGGGTTGGATCACTGCTTTGGTACCATGTTGTAAAGTAAAAGAAGGCTGTGCAATATATTTGATAAGAGGAGTCTCCCTCCTATATATAGGAGAAGGGAGAAGCGTAGAAACATTAGACTAAACCCTAATGGGCCAAGACACACGAGCTTGTATAACTCAAATAACTTAATAAACTAAATTAACCAGACTCTAACAAATATTACTCATATGATATAGGGAAAACACTACTTTATATTTTATTTGTGTCATTTGCTTGAATGACCATGGTATGTGGGTGACTTTTCTCCTGACACCAACCAGATCACTCTCACTATTGGTTCCATCATTTTCTTAACCTATTAAACATTTTCCAAAAGTTTTATCTAGTTTGCGAAGGTTTAATTGTTGACCCTGATCTCTGTGCTCTCCTTATAATTCCTCTTGACCCAAGAGAACTTGAGACCAACCCTTTTGACATGTCTCTTGAACTTAGGCTTCTTACCGCTATATATTTTGTAGCAAAGTTGGTGAATCCTGGATCATTCATATAACTACCACTATATCTTTTCTCCTTATTGATGCTTAGAGAAAGAAATGGTTGTATATGAAGCCTGTAATTGTCGTGGCTTGAATGCTTGATGTCTTGACGTATCTTAGCCCAATGAAAATAAAATGATTGAATGCACATACATTCACACTGGATAAGCTATAAACCTTATTGCTTGTATGTTACATTTTTTTATCACATTTGTCTTCTAAAATCTAATAGATGCTGTAGGCTTCTATTGAGTGGATATTTTTTCATCAAATGCCTACATGCTTCCTTAAAATCAGATTCATCTATAACTATTTTGCACAACATGGCAGATTTGATGCCAAAATAAACGAATTAAATCATGAAATTTTGCAGGCATCATCTATACACCTAAATACATCCTTTTTTGCAATAAAATTCTGTATTGGGTAGGGGGGAGGTTCCATGCGGGAGTTGAGGAATCCGTCTTGTTCTCTGTGGATTTTGATGAAGGATTTCGGTGACAAAATGTAGGAATTAATATCTGAAATTTTAGTAGTATAATCCTTGAAACTTAAAACACACTTATGCAATAACATCCAATTTACAACACGTGGATAACGTAATAACTTACTAACTCACATAAGTTGTATGTTGACTTGTTGAGTATCACGCTGGTTCTCCATATAACATTGAGTTGATATGGTTGACATATTGCTCCCATGACATGCATATTGTTGTGTAAGTTTGGTTGTATGAAGTTACATGTGGCTCATAAGTGACACATGTCATGTACAATGCTATATAAGTGTATAACACTCTATGCAAGGTTGAAAAAGGCGTGAGGCGCATTGAGGTGTTTTTCTCCCAGTGAGGCGAGGCGTAAGCCTGGAGGCGGTTGAGGCGTAAGCCTCAGAAAAGTAGGAGGCGTTCATATATATATATATATATTAGTATTAAAATACATACATAATATTTAGTACACATATATGTACATACAAGTATGTACATTCACATAGGCATACACAAGTATACACATTTTAAAAGTTACATACATATAGATATATATACATGTCAATATTTGTATTCATGTACGTCCATTACATAGACACATAGACATATGCAAGTACACCCAATATACAAAAGAATACACATATACATGTAAATCTTTACATAGCCTTACAATTATATACATATACACATACATGCACAAATATATACATGTAAATGTATACCATGCACGTCGTCACATGTATATGCATATACGGTATAGGTACATACAAAAATACATAAATATATAAACACAAATATACATAAATAGATTCATATATATGTATATATAGATTATACACACAAATATACATGTTTAGATGCATATGGGATTAAGAGAGGCATTCTCTCCCCCTCTCCCACGCCCGTGACGGAGGCCGAACGCCCGGGAGGGTGGTAAATCAAGGCGAAACTGAGATTCGAACCCGGGTCCTTTTGTTAGGAACACCGTGCTTGACCACTTGAGCCACTCCTTGTCAGCATGTTTAGATACATCTATATGTATATTTACACATATACATAGATTATACATGTGCATACAAGGCATAATTGAGGTGTGAACTGAGGCTTACGCCTCAAAAACGTCTCAACGCCTTTTTTACGCCTCGCTAAAATGAGGCACACGCCTCTCACCATAAGCTTAAAGAAAACAATTGGGTGTTAGTTAGGGGCCCCCTCACCTTAAGGCGTATGCCTTTGAAGCCTTGAGACGCGCCTTTTTCTTCCATGGTATGTAATCACATGCAATGTATTTTAAAATATTGTTTTAAAACATTTGAGTTCAAAATAAAGTCTAGAAAATAATAAAAAGTGGTATTTAATGATGTAAACACATTTGAAAGCCTACCAAAAATAATTTTAACTTATACATCATGAACACACAAACATATATAAAATTGAAGAATCAGATATGTAATTAATTTTAAGCAATTTTTATGAACCATTTAAAAAAAAATATATTTTTCCACTATATTTGTTATATATGTTCACATTAGTCTTTAGTAGAACTTAAGTAAGCTACTAAGCATATCAATAATTGTTGTATAATTACTAACAATTAGGTAAATAACAACGATAATAGTAATTAATAACATAGTAATTAGATAGATCTGTGATAATATTCTAGATCTACAAAATGAACTTGTAAATGTATGCATAATTAGCACCAACTTATCAATTCCAGAGTAGTACTAGGTTTAGGGGTTAGAAGATCGTTTTTAGGTGAAAATGGAAGAAATTAGTAGGAAAGAGAGATGGAGATGTTGCAAATGGTAAAAAATTGATGAAATTAGTTAACTTACTTTGATTTGGGTTGAAATAGAGTTCTGATTGCCAAAAATCACCCAAATAGATATGCTTTTCCCTCCGAAGAAGAAACAACAACCATTCTCGCATAAAACAGTGTGCCCATCAGTTTACGGGTAGTTTCGGTTGGTTATGTGAAGTGGTGCATTTTGCAACGAAACCACCGAAACTTGGTGGTTTACCCGTCGGTATATCGATATTTGCAAGCCAATTGGTAGGCACACACATTTCTTTATTCGATGGTGTCGATATGGTATTTAGGGCGGTATACCACCGCTATTGTCGATATTTTCTTCCCTGGTTGCAATAGCTTGCTTGCAAGACTGCAAGGGTGAAGCCTCCGACCTTACACATGGTTTGTAGGTTGAGACCGAGTCAGAGTCCTCTACAACCTGGTGGAGGAAGATGAGGTTGAAATCTGGTTGGGTTGGTGGTTCACAGATCGCAATATCCAATTGGTGGTGTTCCGGTTGGGAATCAACGATGGTGGCATGAACTTAGTGGGGTTCTGGGCTTTGGTGGAGATGACAGGAGCTCTCCGGACGAGTTACAGATGGATGGCTCACCACGGGGGAGACTCAACTAAGCAGTCGTAAGTAGAGGGCGCCCGTTGTCGCCGTCGATGATGGGTTTGACACTTGCATATCTATCTAGAACCTACAATATTTACAGGATGATGGGGTGGTGCTAGGTCTAATGGGCATTGGTTGATTAAGAGAGGAGTGGGGCAGTGGTAGTTGACGCTTTCAAGCCTCGCTTAGAGGTTTGCATGTACTTGCATATGTATTACCATTTTGTCGATTTGCAAAAGTGGTGGTTGTGGAGGCTCAAATGTTAGGGTGCAATAGCGTTTTCTAGATGGTGCCGTTGGGTGTAGGATGTGGCTATTTGGTTGAAAGTCTTTATTGCATGGTTATTATGGTCTATCTTCTATGATCGGCCTTTGAGGGACAACAAAGGACAACGCCGTTGTCATCGGTAACAGTCGAAGTTGAGCATGCATGAGGCACGAGTCTTCTCCTCAAACCATAGTCACAATATACTCCAAATTTTTGAAAAGGTCATGTTTAAAACACGATTTTTTCCCTAGACATATCAAACAGGTCGAATAACTGCCAATTCCGGAATATTACGTTTTATTCATGTATTATTCACAAATTATTCACGTTTGACGTTTTCTTCCCGTTTTATACCTTTTTCACATACTTTCTCATTTTATACTATTTAAGACTCTTTTTTAATTTGAGTGTATATATATGTGCATGTGTATATGTCATACACATATTTATGTATGTATGTATCATGTATGTATGCATGTGTGTAATATATGTATAGATATGCACTTATATATTGTGCACTATATGTATACATATATGTGTGTGTGCCATATATGTGTCCTCTGACTTTTTTCTGACATTTTCGCGAATCATTGACTGTATTTGTACCGCACATTGACCGCATTTTACCTGAATTTCCCGCATAATTCCCAAATCCCGAATCTTTCAGCTTGACTGAACAGTATTCGGAATACCGAATTTTTGACTATGCCTCAAACTGAAAGCATGATCCTTTACTATTATAACTCTTATATTAATTATTTGAAAATTCACAACTCTTCAATCAAAGAAAAATGCCATGAAACTTTGACCACCTACCTATATATCCTTAATCTATGTTCTAAAGATACCAAGTCTCCAAAATATGACTGACAAATTCCTCCCTGTAGATTACTTAGAATCAAAATCTTTATATGGGTTATTTATTTTTTGATTTCAAAGCCGCATTTGACTCGAATGATCTCCACTATAACTTGATGGAGTCTAATCTTTCAAGAAATGTGAAAAAAATTAGTTTCTCACTGAATAAATTTGCGTAAAGGAAACTTAAACGACTTGTCATGTTGAGTTCAAATATGAGCAACAGAGCAAGGAAGAGGACCAATATGCAAATGCTTCAAATCAAAGTTATAAAATATTACATAAACTAGATTGTATTATACCCTAAATCAATCAAAATTGAGTATGTTACATCATGCGAGTGAAATTATCCATAAAAGAAATGAAATCACGATAATCATTATAGATTTTGAGTGTGAAAAGGTCCACAAATATACCATATGCGAACTTAAAAGGCATAGTGAACCATAAACAAGTGTGACTAGGTAAAGAAACCATGTGATGTTTTCCTAATTGGCAAAATCATAAGAAATATGTGAAAGGGAAGATAAGGAGGCTCAAGTTGTCTAAGGTTTTTTTATCAAAGTTGATTATAGCAATGGTGTAATTGAAGTGCAGAGATGGAGAAGAAAAGCAGGCCCAATACATCAACCGAGAAGTAATATAGATTTCCAGATCTAGAACCCTAGCCACTCTTTGTAAAAAGTCGAGAATCTTGCATCCTCTGCTAGTAGGCCAAAAATTCGTTAACATTTCCAAGCTTCAAAACAAGCATGAGATTAAATGGGAAATCATGAACATAATGGACTGAGGTTAATCTTAATAGATTTAGATGAAATTGAGCCAAACTGCTGGACAATCTTGGTGGATTCATCTGCAAGGATAACATTGGATGAGGAAGGTGCGAGTTAGAAGTGGATAGTAAATGATGCACACCAGTCATTTGTTTAGTTGCACTGAATCCAAATCCAAGGAGAACTACTGGCCAACATCGAAGATTTCATATTTCCTTGATTGAAGAGCATATCAGTAGAAGAGTAAGCTTGCTCTGGGTTGGGGAATAATCAAATGATCCTAGAGAGACATGGGAATTGTGAAGTAGCTGCTCATACTGGGTTGAGGAGATAGTGACCTGAGGAGTCTCAAAGGACCGGGCAATATGAGAAGTACCGGTTCCATGACCACAACTATATGGTAGCCAAAGTTAGTAGTATGTCCCATCCGGTTGCAAAAAGTGCTCGAGTTGTAGTTTGGGACCTCGATGACATCCTCAAACATTGACAATCGTGACCATTTGAGAATCTAGTAGAGGCACAAGTTGCATAATCATTGTAGAGTGTAGACTTAGGTTGGAGAGTACTTCAACACACCTTTTTAAGAGAGGGAAAATGATCAACTGCTAAGATAATACTGTACACGGAGCATAGCACATGTGTAAGCAATTGACAAATTTGGCTATAATGAGCTCAACACATTGATTGGTGTGAGCCTTAGTAGGCATGGGCTGGAAAAATTGAGCTGGTGTGATAAACTCAAAATAGCATCATAATATGCATCAAGAAGCTTGTTGCCTTGATGCTTAGAATACACAATCCCAAATATTTTAGATGCGTAGACCTTTCTTCTCATGTGTATACTTACTTTTAACCACATCCTAGATTTCCTTTGTAGTTGTCTGAACATGAATTTGAAGGCGGTACCATGTTGTTCCAGAGGCAATTCTTCATCTGACTGTTCTGTTCCGGGGTATCCTTGGGAGGTTCTCAATGGATTGAAGTTTGTTGTGGGATTTGAAAATGGTGTGAGCACATTCATCCACAACAATTATTTTGTCCATTAAGTATAATCACATAAATAATAGCAGAATCATTGTAAATAACGGTATGGACTTTCTCCTCTTCGGCTGTCGCAGTTGAGAAGAAGAGCTTCAACCTGCTTGTGGAGGGACTCTTGCATCTCCAGGGAGAAGAAGAGGCACCATGAGACCTCCAAGGAGAAGGGGCGCCGTAGTAGACTGCTAGGGAGCGACAACTGGCGCTGTGGGGCTGTTTCCGCGATCGATGCTCTTATGGGTTGTTATAGTTGGCAGTAGACTCTGGTGGCGCTGGAGCTCAGCCTGCTGTTGACCCAACAACATTGGTTAGATAGAAGGGACTCCTCCCCTTGGACGACACCTTGGTTTGAGCCTCAGTAGGCACAGATTAGAAAAAGTTAAGCTGATGTGTCAAACTCACAATAGAATCATAACATGCATCAAGAGGTTCGTTGCCTTGATCCTAAAAAAAAGGCGATCCCAAATATTATATATGCAAACCATTCTCCTGTATATAGTGACTGTCGACCGCATCCCAAATTTCTTTGGCAGTAGTCTAAACTTTGTGTTGATTGATGAAAGAAAAGAAATATTGAATGATAAAGATGAACTTTGGATGCATAAGAATCTAATATATACATTGCAATTTTAGCAAATCTAGAATTGTAAATGGTAGGGTCAAAGTTGGATGGAATGGATGTACCAATATGTGCTAAGTTTTGTTACTTGGGTTCATTATTAAAAGGGAGGGTGAGGTTCAAGATGATATTTGTCACATGATCAATGGTTGAAGTGGAGTGCAATTGGAGTAGTATGTGACTAGAAGAACCCTCTCCAATTAAAGTAAGTTCTATAGAACACTTATACGGCTAGCCATGCTATATGAGAGTGAATGTTGGGCAATGAAGAAACAAGGCCTCAACAAGATGAATGCGTCCGAAATGAGTATGCTGAGTGGATGTGTGGGAAGACTAGAAAAGATCATTTGGGGAATGAGTATATCAGGAATAAAATGGGGGTGGTTAGCATCAAGGACAAGTTGTGCGAAGGCCGTCTAAGATGGTATGGACATGTGCAACATAGACCGATGAATCCACCTATTCAAAGCAAGGTTATTGAGTGAAGTACAATTAAAAGAAGCAGAGACAGACCTAAATTAACTTGGGAAGAACTTATAAAGGGAGATTTTGAATCTTTACATCTTTTGATCATAGTATGACCCATAAAATAGCTGATTGGAAAAGAGGGATCCATGTAAGCCTCAATGAACTAAAGTTTGTTTTGGAATTCGCGAACGGTGTGAAGCACAATCATCCACATAGACCATTAGGTTTAATAACAGAAATAGGAGCAGAATTATTGTAGATAATAATCTGGACTTTCTCCTCTTTTTCGCCTGTCACAGATGAGATCAAATACTGGAATGAAGTGCGGCCAGAATGAGGCACAATAAGAGCAGAAGATACCGGAACGAGGCATGATGATAATAGACACTATCAGAGTGAAGAATGGTAGGAAAGAGCACTGTTGCAAGAAAAATAACACTACAACAGGAGATGACATAAATCCCTAATGATGAAAAGTCACTCACCCTTGCCTTTGGGGAGGGACATGGGGAGGATGGAGAAGAGTCAGCCCAAAAGAGGACTTCATGGATTAACATTGGTGCCGCAACAGTGCTCTGAGTGTATGCAGTTTAAGTTTAACTTCCAAGAAGCACATGATATGGCTTGCAGGGAGAGGAGAGTACCAAAAAAGAGGACATCGGTCTTAATTTTAACTTCCAAGAAGTATACGATATGGCTTGAAGGCTGAGTAAATGCAGTTTGCTGAAGGAGTTCGTCTTCCATTGCAAGTTTGCAACTGAACTGAATGTGTGAGAGCTTGTGTTTTACAGATGAATAGAGCACTAATGGGCCACTTCCAAGCCTTGATGGGTAGCAGACAGGACTCCCCCTAAACTGGCAACCCAGAAGGCAGAAGTTATGGTTGACATAGTGGGCTGTTGCAGATGATATCATTTTCCCTTGTTTCATGTTAGCACGAATTTTGTTGAAAAAAATCAATTGGGGCTGGTTATGAAATGGGTATGGAGGATAAAAATTGAAAAAATAAACCTCAAGCAAAAACTGTTTATCTACCATTAGTGCTGCTCATTGGGCCATTTGCGAGAAGCAGTGAGTAATTGGTTGGTGAAGTATGGCAAGGGCGCTGCAATTTGTTCATCCTTTCGAATCACTACAACATGCTAGCTTGGTGATGGGAGGTTGCCCTCTTTATATGATCATAGTTGCTGTTGGGACTTGGGAGACTACCTTGGCGGTGGATTTTGCACTCCTTTACTGTAGTCATGGGGCAAGGAACTGTTGTATCTGTTTGTTCCTAGGAAGCATAAACACTTCTATACAGCTACCGTGTCCGTGTCGGACACATTTCGGACACAGACACTTCCTGGACACGGCCGAAAACGTTTTGAACACGGCATATCATTTTGGTGATTTTTTGCAGCCTGGACACGGCCTGGACACTCCCCGAACACTTCGTGCATCAACTGCTCCAGTAGTAACCTGTTTCAGAGTGTAAATTCTGGAAATACAGCCACTTCTTAATGTTCTTTTGATTGAGAACATATAACACAACGAAATCTAATCCAAATTACAAATAAAATGTCTTAAAAAGAGTCCAAATGAAAATCCAAGATGAGTTCTATATCACGAATCACATTTTGGTCTAGTAAACTACTTAATCAGTGTTTATTCATTCTGAAAATCTAATGTAGTTGCCTATTGTACCTTTGCTTTCATATTCATATACTATTATACATATATGTATTATACACTTATATATGTTATATTAGAAAAAAATAGCCTTCATCAGCGCCGTGTCCGTGTCCTATATTTTAGAAAATTTCCGTGTCCCGTGTCCGCGTCCGTGTCCGTGTCTACAAACGTGTCCATGCTTCCTTGGTTTGTTCCCAGACTAGAGTGAAATGTAATTAGGATAATTCTACAATCTTAATTTCATATACTGACCAAGAGTTGGACTAGATAATTGTATATTTCTTTTTGGTTATCTGAGATAGTTATTGATGCAAAGATTCAAATTTTCTTACTTCTTTGAAGCTCAATTCTCTGAACAGTGCAAGCAGAACTGCACGTGATGGCTAACATTGCATATATGCACGCTGCAGTCCAACTAGTGTAATCAACAATGGTTTTTTTTTTTGTTGTTTAAACAGGCATTGGATTCTATAAAGAAAGCTGGATCCGTTCTTGCCAAAGATGATGCAAAGAGACTCGAAAAAGAAGTAGGTTATATATGCTAATTTCACTTTGAGGTGTCCACCCTTTGTTTTTAGAAGACTAAAAGATTTCTTGTAATGATCTGTTTCAGATAGAGGAAATGACAAAGAAGTTTGTGAAATCTGCAGATGATATCTGCAAAGCCAAAGAAAAAGAGATCGCAGGGAGTTGAGGTGCTAATTTCACTTTATGTAGCATTTAAGTAGTTTCTTGCTTTTGGAAAAAATAGCTTGGAGTTTGTCGAGCTTAATGTTTTTCATTAGGCTGGAAAGCCTGGAATTCAATTGTATTTTTCTTCCCTTCTAACCAACTCTTTGTCTCTGTTATGATAAAACGAAACTTTTGTGACCGTGATATTACATAAAAAGTAAAAAAACGGGAGGAAGTTTTCTGATTGGATCTTATCTTGACCCTGCTGAAATCCTTGGCTCCTGGATCAAATATGATGTGATTCCCCCCCCCCCCCCCCTAGAAATCAATTGAAGTGTGAGCATAGGTCCCATTGATGATTGGTTCCATGAATTCAATGGTTGAAGGTCCAATGCAATCAATTGAAACACAATTAGTAGTTTGATTGATGATCAACTTCAAAGCTCTAATTGGTGATAATAAACCCTAATCGCATTGAAATCAGACCCTAATTGAAGTCCCAATTGAGGGGTGAGTTCATGATTCAATTGATGATTGAATTGATGATCCAATTGATTGAAGTTCCATTGATTGGAATTGAGTGTTGTTGAAGTTTGATTGACTTTTTGGTCCATGCGGTTTTGAGAGGTTTGGACCAAACGGTCTCAAGACCGTTTGGAACCAAACAGTCTCAAGACCGTTTGAGACCCATGTGGTTTCAAGTCCATGCGGTTTCATAGCTTTTTTCTTAACGGTTTCAAACTGTTTGTGGATCAATTTGGTTAATTCAATTGGATGCCTAATGCAATTGAAGGATCAATTGGTTAATCAAATTGAGTACCTAATGTAATCGCTCCATTAGCAACCTCACAATGTATGAATATCTGAAACGAGGAATTTAAGAGGGCTAGGTATGTACAGTTTTTAGCGCAACATACAAAACCATGTTCGGCCAACTGGAGTTGGAGAAGGCATGGCAATTTGCATCTCCCATAAATGGTGCAAACCTAGGATTTTGGTCTCTCGCTCAAAATTGCTGGGTGACGCCATGCAGCTCATGTGGAGCTCCTCTCTTGTCTGGCACATCGTCTGTCTCGCCTATTCTTGAAGAACCTCCTGCAAATCTAACGGATGTTTCTACCTACTTCTAACCATTTCCTTGACCGTGCTGCAAGGTTGTCGTGTACAGTGAAGATCAACAGCACCAACACAGGGTGGGGCTCAGATACAAGCCACATTCGAGCCGTAAGGACAGCTTCTATTGCATAGCCAACCAGCCAGTAGAAAAAAAAACCACAAAAAGAGGACGGTGTTAGTCGCAGCCTCCCCGAGTTTTCCCATTATGACGTGTGAAATATTTATATACTCGTCTGTATCCTGCAGTTCGTTAATCCTTTCTTCATCCTGCTTCTACACTAGGTCATAGTATTTTAATATAATTGTGGACTTAGTATAATCATCATCTCAACTATGTCAAATTCGGCTGTATAGATTCTTTCTATTTGACTCTCTTATAGGCTCTCACCAAGTAACTTTTGCCTTGCTTTCTACGTGTTCGTGCTAGTTGAGGTGACCCACAAATAACTTATCAAACGCCCTGTCACTGCGTATATATTACTTTTTTAAGTGATCTTTATTTGTCTTATCACACATCAATTTCAACGTTGGCATTTTGCAACAATCACTTAATTGACACTTTGTTTTTTCATTGCCCAACATTTACTCCCATACAATGTGACTAGTTGTGTAACTGTTTTATACAATTTACTTTTTAACTTGAGAGAGATATTTTAGTCATAAATTATTCCAATTGTGCTCCTTCATTTCATCCATCACCACCTGGAATGTCACCATTTATACCAAGAAATAAACATCCACTCTACCCAACTTAGAAGTATCACTCACAATACTAGACTGGCTAAAACGATGCATATATTCAATTTTTCTGTTGTCGACCCTAAGTCTATTAGATTCAAGTACATTTCTTCAGATTAAAAAAAAATCTAACTTGTCTTTTGATTCACCAATTATATTAATATTATCCATATGCAATATACACCAAGGAAACCGTCTTGTGCACGATTTTCATCTTATCCATAGCAAAAACAAACAAACATGTACTCAGAGCAGGCCATGCACGTTGTAATTCAAAATCAGGAGTCTTTCCTCTTGGAGGCCTAATACTTACAATTGACTTATCAAACATGTTTCAAATCAAGTATTAAGTGGGGAAATTGGTTCTAAGAGAACATTTCACTAACTTTTAGAATGTGGAAATTGGCATCATATTGATTGTTTTACATATTAGTCCCTTCATGGTTCACGAAGGAAATGTGCTTGATGAATCTCTCATATTGAGAGGGAACAATAATTAAATGATGATGACTATGGTTGGATACTTGAAATCCACTTTTCATATTTATGCAAGGATGACTAATACATCCACTACCCAATTTAGCTAATACCTCTCTATTCACAATAGCGTTCAGTGGGCTTTACCATCCTTCATGTCCAATATGTCAAACGTGCACTAAAATTTCATATTCTCTTGTACCACACTAACAATTATGCTTACCGAGTCAATTGGAGCTTACTATTACAATATGATCACTCATTAATACATAAATGTTTTCTGTGGTGAAGGTTGAGCAATGCCATAAGGGAGATATGACAACTCAAATGTAGAAAGACATTGATGCTAGTGTCCCAAAGATGCTTTGATTCTTGATGTTATGAATAATACATGGAACATCTGCCATCCTCGTTACTTATTGTCACATTATTCCTAGGCTAATAAGATCTCTTGCTATAATCTATACTAGTTCCAAATTGAGGATAATATAAACATCAAACACTTCACAAAGTAGTTGAAAGATATGAAAAGTTTGTTTCAGTGGTGTGAGTTATTTTTTGCATGTATTATCTGTTAGTGTGCTTTCTTATTGCTCAACACATGTTTTTGCCTACCGTGTTGGTACTTACAATTTTGAGTGAAAATTTTCACCCGTCCCCATTACCAGAGCATTTCCATTATTACTGATTTTATTATCTGAATTATTCTTTAGTTTCTAGTCCACCTTTAAGCAACTGATATTTCAACTTGTTAACTAATGAAAAAGATCCACATATTAATAGATTATAAATAGAAGAGAAAACCTCACAATTTCTCTCCTACTTTTAGGATATCTTAGTTTAATAATCACAATATCGAAAACTTTTCTTGTGTTTTCAATCAAAATAAAGGGTAAAATTTCACATGTACTCATCATATGTAGACTGGATGATCATTTTATCGAGGTCTCTATCTTCATCAAACATCTTCTATTAAGTGTGGGTCAAAATCTCCATTTCAGTAACTTTAGAGCACTCGAATATCAAGAGAATCTTGATTAATTTCACATGATTTCTTGATCCAATCACTCTAATCCACTGTTACTCAACCTCAAACTCTAAGGAGCCTAAAAAAGCAACAATGAAACCCCCAACATCGAATAATGAAGCCTATCCCATAGGGTGCACTTTGAGTGAGAACCAACCATCCAAAAACCCAGTATAACATTCTCTTCATACCTAGAACATCATCATCATCATCATGATCATGATGCCATATTCTGGTTGAGATGCAAAATCTCTCTTTATAAGCCCATCCCATGCTAATTTAGGTCTTCCTCTTCTTCTATTTATTGGGCTTGACTCAATAGCATTGCTTCGTATAGGCACATTAGTCGGTATGAGTTGCACATGTTCGTACCATCTGAGTCGGCTCTCACGCAACTTGTCCTCAATCTTGCCACCCCCACTTTATTCCTGATATAATCATTTCTCAAGTGATCTTTTCTTGTCTTCCCACACATCCATCTCAGCATACACATTTCAACCACGTTCATCTTGTTGAGACCTTGTTTCTTCACCACCCAACATTCACTCCCATAGAGCATGGTTGGCCGTATAGCTGTTTTATAAAACTTACTTTTTAATTGGAGAGGGATCTTCCGATCACATAATACTCCAGTTGCACTCCTCCATTTCAACCATCCTGCAGTGATCATGTGACAAACATTATTTTGGACATCCACATTAATTTCAAGTGACGATGATGATGATGATGACCTAGAACATATCACATGAATCTCAACCTAAAACAACAGTTATTTGCCAAATTTGGTCACACTTCCAACAAGCTAGCGATGTAACATTTTTACAATTTTATTTGCTTCATATCGAACGTTCCAATGAGTAATGAAATGTTTTTATTTTTTATCATTCTTTTAGTGCTTTTGATATGATTTCTATCCTTATATTTGTTTTGTTTATGGTTGTTCTCCAATTAATTTTGCTCTTGTTTTATTTTATTAGAGAGAACACCACATTTGGTAGGCCATACAGGTGCCTAACACATTCCTATATAATAAAAATGTTCCCTACCAACATATTTGGGTCATTTTGCAATTTACTTGTTCATTATGTTTTCAAGCCCTTTACATGTTTCCTCATTTTGTCACTAATAAAAATAGCGATTATGCCCTCATCCTTCATTTTTTGACTTTTTAATCATTTACCACAACCACATGACATTCATCTGTTTGCAATTACTAAAATTTCCCACTGGAAAAATTGATAAAACATGATAAATTGACTTTCTTATAAAGATTGAATCAATTTAGTTGTATACATATACAATTTTATATTATTGATACTCATATATTAAGGGAAAATGATGTTACTTCCCAACGAGGAGTTGCTGAAGTAGTAGTGGACATGTAACCTCAATAAAGGGACTCGAGTCCGATCCTTGACTGTTCCCTCAAAATGAGTTTGTCTCATCACATAGGATGGCACACTGTCCTTTTAACAACCTCTCTAGTGTGTGGGTAGTTTGTGTGTGTGGGGGGAGAATTTTCTCTATTCATGTGCATCCATTAGTGGTCCTTCCTAGGGGTGGTTCTCTCGCACCCTAAAGAAAAGGATGCCACTTGTGACACCAAAATCCTTGTGCGTCTTTCTTAGAGCAAGCTAATCAATTACATTACTCAAAAGGCATACAACATCTACATGAAGAGGGAGATACACCCTTATAACATACAACAACCATAAAAAATTAAAATACCATTAAAACTCATATTTGGATGCAAATAAAATGTTATGTATAGATTCCTTAATGCCAACGTTGTTCAAAGCAACTTTTTAACATGGATACCTTCAATGTGAGCATACATCTATGTTATAAATGTTGCACCCAATCAATGTTTCAAGGGGAGCTTGAATCCATAATAAATCCATAATGAAAAAAATGAATCAATCCATGCAAAGTGCAAACCCTACAAAGCTAGATGCTATCACTAAGGAGAGGAAACAAAACCCTACAGGAGGGAGATTGTAACACCCTCAACATTTGAGAATTTTGTTTAATTCAAGGATATGATGTGATGAATAAGGAAGAATAATAAGGGTGATATGATGACTGTGGTTGATGAGTTTGTTGGGTTTTGTGGGACTGAACATGAAGCGGATTTTTTTTAATCTAACCACAAACCCATAACCAACAGATCGCATCAACAACTATGCAATATGAAAGATAGTTTAGCGAGATACCTGGTCCTGAGGCTTGTTCAATGACAATACTTCGCAGCTAGTGCGACCTTCAACCACCTAGTCTTTGACGACGTCTGTGCTGCTCTTGGTCTTGACCCAGACTGCGGTTGACGGTCGTCCTCTTGAGTGGCATAAATCTCCCACCTCTATAGATAGTCCACATGGACCACCGGGAACTCTAGTCGTCCTGATGGACAGACTAGGAGGAGTCATCCTCTTCTGTCGGCGTACTAGTCACCGACACACTCTCCCACCACCAGTCACTTTTCTATAGTTGTCTTTCCCTCGCTGTTTCTCCCTAGACAGGTAGAACTTGCTTGGGCTCTCTCGGTTACCACAACCAGAGAGGACAACAACTTTGCAGAACAACTGATGTTCTGAGTTGTGTGTTCTGAGAAGCCCCCCTGTACCCCTCTATTTATAGTAGAGGGCAAGGTCAGAGTTCCCAGTCTGTGCAGGAGTAGAAGGGTCCAAATTTTTCATGAACTGATTGTACTGCGGTAGGCAAACTGATCGTTTGGGCAAGTGAGCCGATTGATTCATAACTGAACCAATCGTTTGGGCAGGTGAGCCGATCGGTTCACCTACTGAATCAGTCGTTTCACTTCCCAGACTTGCCCACAATTAACTTTCCTTATTCATGTCTAATTAATGCAAAGATTAATTCTTGTCCCAATTGAATTGAACAAGTGAAACGAAAATATTTTCTCACAAATCAGAAAAGTCCAACACTACTCGTTTGGTCCAAGTGAACCGATCAGTTCACCAGTGTGAACTAGTCGTCTCACTGACCATGAGCCAATTTGTTCACCCAGTGAATCGGTCAGTTGGTGGTCCAGGTTGTGCAGAACTCAGTCAATGCAGTTCTCAATCAATCTTACACTTTAATCAGTTGGTTCAATACTTGAACTTGATGATTCTGAATCTAATCTATTGATTGTATGTTTAATTGAGTACCTAAACACTTTAGTAATCAATCTATTCATCATTCATGGATAAACTCCTCTTCTAGGTTAATCTTATGTGTGTGACCCTATATGTTCCATTTCACGTTGGCAGTGAATGCCCATAACTAACTTATGACATCACAAGCAAAAAGTGGTGCCTAGTCGCACATCAATGCTACCCAAGTGAAGAGGAAAAGTTGGAGAACAACTTTCAACCTACAATCTGTTATTGGTATTACAGTGAATGTATAGTTTCTTTGTCATTGATATCCGGATTGAACTCGGGGCATGGACTTGCCATCCTCTACAAACGTTCAATCCATATTTCTTGATTCAGAGTAGACTGTCTGAGATATATGTAAGCTCAATATCATATATTGACTTACATGTGCATGGCCATGCATTTCTCAGTCTCACTCCTCAAGTGGCCAGGATATCACACTCCCTTAGGAGGGACAAATTCCATATCTATCACTCACAGTCAAGTCCCCATGTGTCAAAGTCACCCAATCATCACCGTTATAACAACCCATGTTTCAGGACTGCGTTTGATGATGTCAAAGTGTACCCAACCACATGTGATGAGTGCAGTGATTTTAGGTCTAAGAACCACAATCACCACTAATACTATAAGAGATGATCCTGACTAACCAAGTGTGGTTTCCATGCATCACTCTTACGGTGGGTCTGTCTGATACACGGTTCTCTAACATGTATCTATGTGCTTGGTTTGATATCATACATCATGACTGATGAGATTCTATCATCAACCAACACACACTCCAGTCTTTTATGTTATTGATGTCTATGATTATTTTCATAATAACAACTGAGTAGGGACAAAACAAGAATGTATTTTTTAACATTCGTATGATCTCATTGTTCAGGTCCTTAACCTGAAGACATACATAATTGAGTAATGCGATTCTTTAGACATCTAACATGTTATACTATTATCTCAAAATAATAGTTAAAACATATAGACGGAAATAGCCTTTATTATTATCAAATTTAGTATCACATGCCTCATTGCAATCATCATATGATTGGCTCTTTGGGCATATTATACCAACAGAATGTAAGTCCTAGACCTAGTTTAGGTTTTCAAATTAAGTAGATAATGAAATGTCGAGAAAATATAATAATACGTGACTTCATTTAAGATATGATGATAATCAATGCTATGAGTTCATAATTAAGAAGATACAAATATTATGGTCCCTTTAGAAGGCCAAGATGTGGGTCATGGGCCACAGATCCCAATACAAGGCCAAATGAACCAATTAGGGTTTACATGCTGGTCCTTGGGAGAACAATTCTGAATTTAGTATATTTTAATCATAAAAAATGCTCATGGTAATTTTACTAGATGGATAATCGGTATATAGATCTACAGAAGAAAATTTAGAAATTCTAGGTTATCTTGTGACCTTGGTAATTAATTAAAGGATTAATTACTTATTTCTTGGAAACCAAGTTTTGGATAATTAATGGGTGGTTTAAGGATTTATCCTTTGCCCAATGGGAGATAATGATAATATTAACGTTATCCTAAATTTGATATTATTTGGAGATGAAAGGTGGCCAATATAATCATGTCTTGAAAGAGGGGTTTTATTTTAAGAAAATAGAAAGGATGAGGGGGGGGGGGAGGATCCCAACCATACCTAAAATCCCAATCTGGGTCAGAAGACATAGGTGGGAGGTTGCCTTCCTCACATGGCATCCTCCGTTCCGCATGTACTAGATTCCGACCAAGCTACATGAATCCCCCTCCTTCTACAACTAATAATTCTATGCAATTCTTACGCCAATACCTCTAGGAGGTTGAGGTGAATCCAGCCATCTCCTAAATCATCCTTATCTCCTCAAAATGAGAAAATCCCCAAACCTCACATTTATCCTAGGGCTAGGGTTGACCAATGTTGCTTCCCTTGACTACTCGATTTCTATATAAGGGTGTCCAAAGATTCACCATGGGGAGAGCAACACAACTCAACCCCATTTTGCACCCAAAAAGTATTACAACCTACTCCCAAGCTTCAAGCTCCTCGCTGAGGTAGACTCACCACTACACCTCAGGTCACGACAAGAGGCTATAAACATCCATGAAGGAGAGCACACTACAACTGAGACTTTAGAGATGCTGAAATAATGACACATCCTCATCTATTTCGAGTTTTTGACCCTATTTCATAGCTGATCCTATCGATCTTAGCCCCTAAGATTTAGGATACCATAAACCACACCCAAAAACTTGCTAGGTATGACAGGGTCTCGTGATGATTTCTAAATCTCCTCCCAACGTCCCTGGAGCCACAAGAGGAGAGTCAACCAACCACTTGACCCTTCCATGGTGGGATGAAGGAGTTTAGGCAAGGAAGAAGCAATCCCAGGGCTGGAAGGACAATTTTTCCCTCACAATGCATGACATAATATTATGTGCACATGTATTGACATGTCCACTAGCATGTCATCAAAGCCCAATCTGTGCTAGAATTGAGTGCTTATGTGGCGTCAACCCATTGGCTGGACCCGGTTCTGCGACTGATGTAGTTAGATATATAATTAATAACATGGTAGTATATGATTGGACATAATAGGATTAATTTATTTGAAATGAAGAAAATGATACATTTTTGTATTATAGTGAAACTATATATAAAATTTATTAAAAAAATGCTTAGAATCTAAATAAGATGGTTACAATGCCTAATTCAAATAGTGGCATAGAAAGTATATGTTAATTCATGTATCAATAACGACGATTATATACAAACCCTAGATTTCATGAAATAATGTTGAGATCTTGTTCAATTGATGATAAAAATCTACTACAATGATAAGACTATGTTATGATTAGTCTATGAGTTAGGGGTACACCTAGTGCATTATTAGGGTTTCTAACTCTTATGACTCACAAGATAATAAAATTTAGGTTTGTTGACCTTAAACACTAGTTTGATGAATAATAAGTTGAATTCATTGTAAACATTTTTTTTTATATAATCTGATATTGTGGTAATAACGAAATCGCAATATTATGATGATGATGGTGTATATTAGGGTTTCCAAGTCCTTAGATCCTATATATGTGGAATTAGGGTTTTAAGACATAAATGACAACTCTAGACCTAATCTCTAGATTAAACACCGGTTAGTATCATATGAATATATGGTGACACTTTAGGGTTATACATGCCTGAAGATTGATTGATTGCTCAATTTCTTGGATCTACATATGCTTGGTTTGGTTGGATCTACCTTTGTTTATGATTATGTGAAGCACATGGGTCATTACTGCATGACAAAGGTACGTGATGATATTATGAATAAGCACATATATTGACTTTTCAGCATTGTTGATTACTTCTCAATATTTGATGAAATAAATTGCTTGGATGTTTATTTAATTTTAGTTCAATATAGAACACCTATGTGTATCATATAAAACTATGATATACTGAACCTATGGTTAGATCTATCTAGGGGCAGTTCACTCAAGTCCAATGATTGATATAGAAGTGAATACACTTGAGATAGTATGACAAGCATGGGTTAGATTATCTAAATGAATATACAAGTTCATATGTGCAAATATTAGAATGTTGAATTGTCACGGAATCATTCTTACCCTAATCCCAATCCCATTGCCTAGGTAGACAATGTTAAGGGGATTAGAGAGCCCGTCTCTGAGTGGCCCAAAAATCACACACATTTTACGTAAAAGGAAATAACATTTCATTTATTCGAAAGAACTATGGTTTCTATTACATCAGGGGCCCGAAGGCAACAAGAAAAGAAAGATCACATGATACGAACACACAACTAGATACTACATCCCCTTTACATATAATCCCATGTGATGAACATTCTTTGTTCTGGCATATTGGCAAGAGTATAATAGTTCATCTTTATCAAGTCTTCACATCTTCATTCCTAATATCAAGTAATTTAAGACACAATCAATACGAATGCATCCACACGCTTTGAAAAGAGAAATATTGAACAATTGAAAATATTTATAGTAAACTATTGTTCTTGATAGGACTTATAAGCAAAATATTCAATGAAATATTTCAACTCAAATTTATTTTGAACAATTCAATTGTATTACGAGTTTTCCCATTATGCTAATATTAACAAGCATGCATCTCACCCCAACGAGATGTGGGAGGTCACCTGGCTCGATCTCTCCATTCAAAGGAGGAGATTACCATTTTGTACAAGTTCCACCCTCCGCGTGTGGAGGTCGCTTGTACCCAATATCAACGTCATCATCATTATCATCGTCATCATCATCATCATCATCATCATCATCATCATCATCATCATCATCATCATCATCATCATCATCATCATCATCATCATCATCATAATTCAGACAGTCATAATGTGTGTATCATTTATATTCAAGGTTTTCCTAAAGTATATATATAAAAATCAAAAGACTACTTAGTAGAGAACGTTGTAGCTCAAACAAATATATATACAAGATTTTCAAACGAGTGTACATACAAGTATCATTCAACACCACTAGTCTATTTAAGGAGGAATACATATAAAAGCGTACCTCTTAGAGTCAAACTAGAGTATTATCAACATCCAGACAAGAGTATTAGATCCAAGAGTTCATATCAGATCCTAGATTGCAACATATAAAGAATTTGTCAAGATCTGGGACAACTACAAGTCATGGGGTCATTATATCATGATTAGGGTTCCTAATTCCTAATTAGTCCCAAAGGTGACCGTTCATCATATTATCTCAAAAAATAATCATCGATATCAATATCTAGTATGATAAGCATGAATGGGTCACCTAGGTATTTTAGGAGATTCTAGATATTAAATGATTGAGTCATTTTCTTGTACAAACATTGAGGAAACCCTATTTTAGGGTTCCATCTTGTGTCTTATTGCACTTCAATCGCAACTATTACTATAAGGTTACATGCTATTTCCCCTAATATGCATATTTGTGTAAAATGCACTTATAGATGTTCTTTGCATGATTTTCACATACTTTGACCATGATTTGAAGGAAGGGAGAGAAGGAGGAGAATCTAAGGGTTTCTTCACCCTTAAAGAAGCCTAAAGAGAGCCACTCTAGCTTCCCCAACCTCCCCCAAGTGGTCAACGATCAACCCAAAAGCAAGGAGCAACAAAGATAAGAAAATTGAAGATCAAAGTGCAAGTTTGAAGCGACTTTCCACCACCCCAATGATGATACAACTTCACCACCTCCGTGGTGAACCACCACCCCCCTATGGTGATCAGAGTCCACCACCCCAGTGGTGATCAAGCTTCACCACCCCCGTGGTGACCAAGCTCCACCATGCCCGTGGTGATCACCATGATCGTGGAATTTCATGTACAAATTCAACCAATTTCCTGTGATCTTCAGCCATTTTCACCTTGCTCGTGCCCATTGTTATAACCCCAATTTTTTGGGTACAATTAGTGAGAAATGTGATTTCTCATATTAAAGATAATTGAACAAATAATGATATGATTTGTTTTGAATAAATGGATTCCTTTCACAATAGCCTTGATTGGTTGCTTTGTGGGCTGTATTGGCTATTGGGCCCAATAACAAGGAAATAACAAAGAAAATTCAATTAGTGAATGAATAATTGAATAATTGATAAAAGAAATATGTGGAAACCTCTAGAAGGCAAATCCAAAGAGGATTTTGTGCCTCTTGGGTTCCTTGGGCTCCAAGTAGTACAAAGTTGCATAAATAAAGCAATAGGAAATAAAAAGAAATCCTCAAAAATAAATACTTTAATAAGAAATACATAAGATAATGTGGGATAATGCATTTAGATGCATCTAGAAGGATAATAAGTATCCTTAAAAAGTAATTTTGAAATAATGGAGTATCTTGGGATCCAAGGAGTCCCAATAAAGAGGAAAGAAAGAGAAAATACTAAAAAGGCAAAATAAGAGGATAATGTGTTTCATTATTAATGGATTTTGTGTTATTTTCATAAGATGGTATTTTCCATCAAAAGGAAACATGATTTCGTGACAAATAATTAAAAGGCCAGTTTAAAGAGAATAAGAAAGTGGATTTTCATGATCGTAATATTAAAAGAAGAAGAAAAACTAAAGGAATATGAGAGAGAGAAGGAAACTAGCTTTTTCAAGAAGAAATCACATTCCTATTAGAAAGGGGCTTGTTTCCCTTTGTATGCTCATCTTAGGGCGTGGATATCCTCCCATATATAAGGGGAAGGACCTAGGACCGTGCCCAGAGTAATCCTACGCACCCCTCTTTCCCTCCTTCCTATTTCTTGCACATAAAACCCTAACTTGGGTATACTTCTACCTCTGGAGCGGCGAGGGGGTTTGTTGATAGTCTTGAAGGGAGTGAGATGGTTCCACGATGACTCGGAGGAGCGCAACCATCGACTTGGTGCCCTAGCTCATGCACGGCACCAGCTGGAGAGCCATGGAACGTTCACGTGCTGCAGATCTAGGAGCTTCGAACCGGCCATCATGGCCACGTCTCAAGAGCACCTTAGCTTGCGCCGGGGCACGACGGAGCCAGGGAAACTTCCCTAGTGGCTGTCGGGGTCCGGGAGGGCGGCCTGGTTGCGTCGGGTTTCAGCTGCGGCGGAAGCAGGTTCCGGTCGTGAGATTGAAGATGATCCAGGTCCCCGTTTGACGTTTCTACCCCTCCGCGTGGAATGGAGCGAGCCACTTAAGGGATGGTAATATGGTAAATTGGTTATAAATTCAACTGCGAGCCGCATGCATGGATATAGACGACGTGGCAGCTTCGGATTGGCCGATAAGGTATTTCCTTTATAAATTCGTATCTATTGAACCGTAACTCGGATTAAAACAAACTTTATATGAAAATTGATCCTCAGAACGAGAGGAATTCAAAGAAAATATAATTCAAGCCTGATTATGTTCACAATTCAAAAAGTGTATAAAGTTATCATATTTACTGGTTTAATTAATGAAAAACCCTTGGTATTGATAATAATTGAGTATAGTGATGTTCTCTGAATGTTTAGAACGAATATTAACCTATTGATAATAAAAAGGATGATATTTGTACATAATTGGCTTAAATTAGGGTTTCATATACCTAAGTTTGCATTAATGGGCTTAGAAACCCTAATTTAGGAGGATATGTCTTTTAATGATTTTAATTGTGCAAATCTATGAATAAGACAAAGTTATGTTGTTATAAATCCAATTTAAGTATAAAAGATCATTAATGTGGATATTTTGGGGTTCCTAGTGTATAAAGTGGAATTAATGATACATTAGGGTTTACTGACATAAATAATGAGAATTGTAGTAATTAGGGTTCCCGGAGAATCGAACTATAATTCTTTGTTGAGTTGTCAATTCAAAGAAACCTGAACATGAATGATCTTGCCATGACTTAAATTGATAAAGATAGTAGTTTTAGTGTAAAAGAGATATATTGGATTTAATTGACTTTTAATGGTGTCTATAATGTTGAAATTAGGGTTTGTGGACTAAACAAACATTAACAGTAATAAATGCATAATGAAAGCTAAAACCCTAAAGGATGACCTCGAAATCTTAAAGTGGAATCCAAGTAGATCTTGAGGAGGTTTGGAATAAAACAATGACACTTGGATGTTATGTATTAATTTCAGGATATTGATGATTGCTTGATTATTTGTTCCTGAATATTAAATATTTGGACTTCAAGTTGCTCTGAACAGGTATGTGGTTACTTATGAATAACCGCTTAGTTTTCTGATGGTTTCTCGGACGTTTAATCGCATTAAATGCAACTAAACTGCTTGGATGTTCATATTGCAATTATAAAGTGACTACGACTATCACTTAATGTATATGCCTACAAACTCAGATCCTGGTTCTCTCTGTGGCATTATAGCTAACCTAGTACATGGCTGCCTATGGGTAGGTCCATCAGGTTAGAGAAAGGCCTAGTACATGGCTACCTATTGGGTAGGTCCATCAGGTCTATGGATGACCTAGTACATGGCTACCTATTGGGTAGGTCCATCAGGTCTATGGATGACCTAGTACATGGCTACCTATTGGGTAGGTCCATCAGGTCTATGGTTGACTTAGTACATGGCTACCATGGAGGTAGGACCATCAAGTCATAATGAGTTAGATATTGGGCTATCTTCGGATTGTGCCATGCGACTCTATTACCTAAAAGAGAGGTGATATTCATGTCCACTGCAGGGACAACCCAGAGTTCGAGAATATGTATGGATTGAGTTGTATGGCTTAAAATGTAATCTTGATTGTTAAATGATTAATTGAATGATTATATTGTTAACATAGTTGAGCATTAGCTGTTTTCTCCACATACCAGCTTCGGCTGACCGACGTTTTGTTTGTCGGCGTTTTAGGTACAATGAAAAGAACAAATAGTAAAATGACACCTTGTGAATTCAAGAATTAAAGAACAAGGAGGAACTAGTTAGAATACTCCAGCTGAGGTTAGAAGTTTAGTTTGTTCCAATCTCTTCAAAGGTATGCAAATAAAAATTTTATTACCATTTTCAGTATAGTCTGTTAGAATTTAATAATTGTTTATGGTTATATGTCGAACCTTTGATCCGGGATTAATGGGTGCAGCTTCAACCTCTTGGTCTCCCTTAATTGGGTGTTATCGGGAGTTGGGGTCGTAACATTTGGTATCAGAGCATAGGTTCCTCATTTAACCACTAATAATTATTAAATTTTACAAACTCCATAGAACCCAAGGGAGTTATTAGAGGAGTATCCGAAAGACAGAGGTGTCTAGAAAGGGATCACGATCGGGGGCTGACAAGATTTTCCTCCGCACCGCTAGTCGGAATACGAGGACTCCCGGACCCATGTGACCGCCTGGCCAAAGTCTTAGGGTATGAATCGAAATAAGATACCTTTAGGACCTCTCATCTTATTCATCCCTTCTCATCACAAAATTCTGATAAGGACCTAAAGGATTAGGGTTTTCTTTCTTCTCCTCACCCTCTTGAGGTATGGGTAAGGTTAATAAGGTTTAAGGAATACTCAACTAAATTAATGAAAGGCATGTAAATAAGATGTCATGGACATAAGATTAATAGAGTAAGCGCAAATTAAAGGATAGATACATGCTTAGGTCGTATGACATAAGATGTCATGTCCTCAGAAGAAATCTGAGGCAAGACCTTCTTGTCAGGAGGATAAGTCAGTCTTGGAGATGGAGATCTCCATTGCTAGTAGAGACCTGACACATCCTCTGAGGATGATGCTAACCCTAACCCTAAGTGAAGGTTAGAAAGAGATGAGTTGGACCAGGTGTTTGACAGGACATGCCTTTGGGGTGCCATACGATCCATGGGTGACCTAGCACCTTTGGCAACCCAACCCTGGGAAGGGTTGTGCATGTTAGGGTAAAGGATAACTCCTTAGATGATGAGGTTAGTGAAGGACCTTAGAAACCCTATGGGCTTGTGTAAGTAGGATATAGCTGGCACCTAGGGCACGTCATAGTGCTGACGGTAGGATGAAACCCTGGATAAGGAATTATGATGGAGCATAAAGGGTTATGGATGATCTTGAGCAACCATAAGTTCAAACCTAGGCTTCAACCACGTAGAGTATGCTTTTGAGGATGATCCTTCATGAAGAAAGGACCTCTAATGGTGAGGTTGGATGTGGGGTTAGCTCTAGAGAGAGCAGGAAACCCAGCAAGAAGGTTGGAAGCCTAAAACCCTGAACAATGGATGACAGTGGTTGCCTCATAAGTTGATGATATCTTGGTTGCCTTTATAGGGACCAAACCCCAGGGAGTGAAGATGAAGCATTTGGTGCCTATGTGCCTACAGTATAGGTGTTTACCTTCCGAGGTAGGAAGAAGAGTTCCTTAGACCTAGAAAGGTTTAGTAATAGGTTATGAGGCCTTGTACCTTGTTGGTTGTCCTTAAGGAGGACCCAACTCTAAGTGTTGCTTGGGTTGAAGGATGACAAAGAGTGCATGTCATACCTTTTTCATGCTTGGTTTGTAGTTAAGAGACAGAGCATGCAGTGAACCTAGGGTTCCTAGGCCTAAGAGGGGAAGTGGTGTACCTAAGGCTCATGATGAGAAGTTGAGTTCCTATGGAATCAAGCATAGTAATCCTCATGAATAGAGGAAAAGAGAAGCCCCTTAAGATTAAGGTGTGTTTGATGGACCCCTCACAGCTAGGACAATGATAAAGGAAGGTTTGATCTTGATCCAACATCGAGGAAAGAGGACAAGTATGACCTAGCATAGTACAGTAAGTGATCTGCTCATGCCTTAATGGCTTTCTAGGGTTAAGTAGGTTTGTGTGGATGTAAACCCTATACCTAAGAGCTTTTGTGACCTTAGAGATAGTTTTCCTCCCATCCTGGGAGAGGGACCCCTTTGGAAGGGTGTATATCAGTTTTGTTGGTAACCTAAAGAGGTCTCATAGGATCTTGAGAAGCTAAGTGAAAGGTACATGGTATGAGAATGAACATGTAGACCCATAGATATCCATCTCTATTGCATGTGAATGTGTTACCATGGGGGTAACCAGTATGGGGCTTGACCAAGGTAGGCAGGTTGCCATGATCCCTATGAAAGGATGAGAGCCAGCCCATGAATGCAGAAAGAGAGATGATGAATACTTGGGTAAGGTTCTAAGTGAACATGTACTATATTAAAGAATCCTAAGTCTATCCTAGGGTCAGGTAGGGAAAGACCGATGAAAGTAGGAGTTGCCTAATTCCCCAGTTGCACATGACCATAGGGTCGGGAGGTAACAACTATCATTGTCTGAGGGCCATGGGTTAGGAGATTGATCACCTTCATGAACTCATGGGACCCAAAGGGCAGATGAGTAGGGCACTCTCTTGATGCATGAGGGAAGAGGGATGACCCCGAAAGAATCGGTACCCTATAGACCTAGAGGAGATGACCAAGGATATAAACCTCGGTAGGTTCAAGACTAGTTTGATATCATGATGGTTGTGATGAAGAGACATATGTGACACGTTGCAACTTAGATTTAAAGGTGTACTGGCAAGGTGGGATGTACCATCTCTACTCTCGGAATAGGAAGAACTCTGTATTTGGACTGCAGCCAAATGCTTATTTCCTCTTGTTATGGGGGTGAGAGATAGGACATTATGCATGTCATACACCAAGGATAAGAGATGATGTAGGTTGGAGCGTTGCCACGAGAAATGGGATAGAGAAGATATCTTACCATGGTAAAGTGAATGAATGATGGATGGCCTGCAAACACTAAGAGGAATAAGGTAGTCCCCTTATGAGGATGTTTTTATCATGAGCTATGTGGAACTTACAAGTTATACCAGGTTGAGTTTGATCACCATGATGATGAAAGCAGAGAGTGTTCTTAATGAAGATCGACATAGAGTTTGAGGTGAGACTATAAATGAAATACATGGAAACGTATGTCTTCAATACCTAAGGATGTGAAGTGGTAATGGATGTCTGGTTGAGATACATCTGACTTGTTTGACCAGAAGCTAGAAAGGGTTGATTGGCTAACCTTAAGTTCGAAAAGGAGAGGTGTTTGGATAACACTCAAATGTAACAAGATACATTGAAAAGTTAAGGATTGTTTGGTTAGCCAGTCTAGTCCTTGATGTAATGAAAGGATGGTGGTAGAACCTCAGATGCACTTCTTTGGAAAAGAAGGTGATGAAACCCCGACTAGAGTGGTTTAGGGTTTCGGAGAAATCAATCTTGAAGAATCATGACATACAAGAAATCATGATTAGAGATCACCATACACCGTGGTAATGGAAATAGCACTTTGGATGCTTAAGATAAAGTTACATGTGGTTTAGAGATCACCATACACCGTGGTAATGGAAATAGCACTTTGGAAAAGAAGGTGATGAAACCCCGACTAGAGTGGTTTAGGGTTTCAGAGAAATCAATCTTGAAGAATCATGACATACAAGAAATCATGATTAGAGATCACCATACACCGTGGTAATGGAAATAGCACTTTGGATGCTTAAGATAAAGTTACATGTGGTTTATGGCCATGCAAGCCAGGAGGTAAAGGACGAACCCCAGTAACCCAGTGTATTGATATAGAGGACAAAAGAGTCCCTGAGAGGGAATGGGAGATCATCACTATGGATGTTGTGATAGGTCTCCCCTAGATCAAGGAAGGTCGAGATGCAATATGGGTTATGGTAGGTCGCCTTACCTAGATAACATGAGAAAGAAAGAGTTCTGTTAAGGACGAACCCCAGTAACCCAGTGTATTGATATAGAGGACAAAAGAGTCCCTGAGAGGGAATGAGAGATCATCACTATGGATGTTGTGATAGGTCTCCCCTAGATCAATGGGAGATCATCACTATGGATGTTGTGATAGGTCTCCCCTAGATCAAGGAAGGTGTTTGGATAACACTCAGATGTAACAAGATACATTGAAAAGTTAAGGATTGTTTGGTTAGCCAGTCTAGTCCTTGATGTAATGAAAGGATGGTGGTAGAACCTCAGATGCACTTCTTTGGAAAAGAAGGTGATGAAACCCCGACTAGAGTGGTTTAGGGTTTCGGAGAAATCAATCTTGAAGAATCATGACATACAAGAAATCATGATTAGAGATCACCATACACCGTGGTAATGGATATAGCACTTTGGATGCTTAAGATAAAGTTACATGTGGTTTAGAGATCACCATACACCGTGGTAATGGAAATAGCACTTTGGAAAAGAAGGTGAAGAAACCCCGACTAGAGTGGTTTAGGGTTTCGGAGAAATCAATCTTTAAGAATCATGACATACAAGAAATCATGATTAGAGATCACCATACACCGTGGTAATGGAAATAGCACTTTGGATGCTTAAGATAAAGTTACATGTGGTTTATGGCCATGCAAGCCAGGAGGTAAAGGACGAACCCCAGTAACCCAGTGTATTGATATAGAGGACAAAAGAGTCCCTGAGAGGGAATGGGAGATCATCACTATGGATGTTGTGATAGGTCTCCCCTAGATCAAGGAAGGTCGAGATGCAATATGGGTTATGGTAGGTCGCCTTACCTAGATAACATGAGAAAGAAAGAGTTCTGTTAAGGACGAACCCCAGTAACCTAGTGTATTGATATAGAGGACAAAAGAGTCCCTGAGAGGGAATGGGAGATCATCACTATGGATGTTGTGATAAGTCTCCCCTAGATCAATGGGAGATCATCACTATGGATGTTGTGATAGGTCTCCCCTAGATCAAGGAAGGTGTTTGGATAACACTCAGATGTAACAAGATACATTGAAAAGTTAAGGATTGTTTGGTTAGCCAGTCTAGTCCTTGATGTAATGAAAGGATGGTGGTAGAACCTCAGATGCACTTCTTTGGAAAAGAAGGTGATGAAACCCCGACTAGAGTGGTTTAGGGTTTCGGAGAAATCAATCTTGAAGAATCATGACATACAAGAAATCATGATTAGAGATCACCATACACCGTGGTAATGGAAATAGCACTTTGGATGCTTAAGATAAAGTTACATGTGGTTTAGAGATCACCATACACCGTGGTAATGGAAATAGCACTTTGGAAAAGAAGGTGATGAAACCCCGACTAGAGTGGTTTAGGGTTTCGGAGAAATCAATCTTTAAGAATCATGACATACAAGAAATCATGATTAGAGATCACCATACACCGTGGTAATGGAAATAGCACTTTGGATGCTTAAGATAAAGTTACATGTGGTTTATGGCCATGCAAGCCAGGAGGTAAAGGACGAACCCAGTAACCCAGTGTATTGATATAGAGGACAAAAGAGTCCCTGAGAGGGAATGGGAGATCATCACTATGGATGTTGTGATAGGTCTCCCCTAGATCAAGGAAGGTCGAGATGCAATATGGGTTATGGTAGGTCGCCTTACCTAGATAACATGAGAAAGAAAGAGTTCTGTTAAGGGACAGATCTAGTTGAACTACCCGTGAGAGAGATGGTTCAACTACACCATGAAGCAAGTTCAAAGGTTCTTGAGTTTGACCTAAAGGTTCACTTCCATAAAGTGGAAGTAGGTACATGAAGAACTCAATGTTAGTATAGTTTATCACCCCTAACTATGGTTAGTATGATCCAGACTAAAGGGTCTGATGAGGGCATGTATGCTCGTTCAGGGTGATATCTAGAGACAGTTCTTGTCCGATGAAAGATGTGACAATGACCACCATAGCCAGTATCGGGTTTTATATGAAGCTCTGTAAGGGAGGTTGTGTCGGTCACCACTTCAGTAGGGTGATGTTGGTGAAAAGGGCCACATGATGGTTAGAAAAGGACCACATGATGGTTAGAAAGAGGGACCCCAGTGCGTGTAGATGAAGTCACTTTGATTGCGCAAGGGCTGGAAGGAGCCTAGAGACGATGAGAGTCGTGAGCAGATGCAAAGTAGACTGACATACCAGTTACTGTGGGAGAAAATGTGACATGAAAATTCGACCCCTCTAAGTTATAACTAAGAGAGCTGAGTCCCCGATACATGGGTCCATTAGAGATGGATGGGTGGAGAAGGTTAGGTTTGACCCTACCCCTCAGGATAGAGTAATGTGAGATGAGTTCCATGTGTCCAATTTAGAGCACTATGTGAGGTACCCGACCATGTGCTGAGCAATGATCCTAGTGAGCCCCAAGGGAGGCTGAAATGACCTGAGTCACCTGTGCAGTTTATAGACGCCAGAGTGAAAAAAACTCAGAGAAAAGAATAAGTGATGATAAAGGTTCTTTGGAAGTGCCATGGGTAGGGCAAAGCCACATAGGGGGCCAATGATGGACATGGAAAAGTCTTATCCTGAATTGTTTGTTTGCTTGCTTGAATTTTGAGGACAAAATTCCTATAAGAGGGGAAGGATGTTATAACCCCAATTTTTGGGTACAATTAGTGAGAAATGTGATTTCTCATATTAAAGATAATTGAACAAATAATGATATGATTTGTTTTGAATAAATGGATTCCTTTCACAATAGCCTTGATTGGTTGCTTTGTGGGCTGTATTGGCTATTGGGCCCAATAACAAGGAAATAACAAAGAAAATTCAATTAGTGAATGAATAATTGAATAATTGATAAAAGAAATATGTGGAAACCTCTAGAAGGCAAATCCAAAGAGGATTTCGTGCCTCTTGGGTTCCTTGGGCTCCAAGTAGTACAAAGTTGCATAAATAAAGCAATAGAAAATAAAAAGAAATCCTCAAAAATAAATACTTTAATAAGAAATACATAAGATAATGTGGGATAATGCATTTAGATGCATCTAGAAGGATAATAAGTATCCTTAAAAAGTAATTTTGAAATAATGGAGTATCTTGGGATCCAAGGAGTCCCAATAAAGAGGAAAGAAAGAGAAAATACTAAAAAGGCAAAATAAGAGGATAATGTGTTTCATTATTAATGGATTTTGTGTTATTTTCATAAGATGGTATTTTCCATCAAAAGAAAACATGATTTCGTGACAAATAATTAAAAGGCCAGTTTAAAGAGAATAAGAAAGTGGATTTTCATGATCGTAATATTAAAAGAAGAAGAAATACTAAAGGAATATGAGAGAGAGAAGGAAACTAGCTTTTTCAAGAAGAAATCACATTCCTATTAGAAAGGGGCTTGTTTCCCTTTGTATGCTCATCTTAGGGCGTGGATATCCTCCCCTATATAAGGGGAAGGACCTAGGATCGTGCCCAGAGTAATCCTACGCACCCCTCTTTCCCTCCTTCCTGTTTCTTGCACATAAAACCCTAACTTGGGTATACTTCTACCTCTGGAGCGGCGAGGGGGTTTGTTGATAGTCTTGAAGGGAGTGAGATGGTTCCACGATGACTCGGAGGAGCGCAACCATCGACTTGGTGCCCTAGCTCATGCACGACACCAGCTGGAGAGCCATGGAGCGTTCACGTGCTGCAGATCTAGGAGCTTCGAACCGGCCATCATGGCCACGTCTCAAGAGCACCTTAGCTTGCACCGGGGCACGACGGAGCCAGGGAAACTTCCCTAGTGGCTGTCGGGGTCCGGGAGGGCGGCCTGGTTGCGTCGGGTTTCAGCTGCGGCGGAAGCAGGTTCCGGTCGTGAGATTGAAGATGATCCAGGTCCCCGTTTGACGTTTCTACCCCTCCGCGTGGAATGGAGCGAGCCACTTAAGGGAGGGTAATATGGTAAATTGGTTATAAATTCAATTGCGAGCCGCATGCATGGATATAGACGACGTGGCAGCTTCAGATTGGCCGATAAGGTATTTCCTTTATAAATTCGTATCTATTGAACCGTAACTCGGATTAAAACAAACTTTATATGAAAATTGATCCTCAGAACGAGAGGAATCCAAAGAAAATATAATTCAAGCCTGATTATGTTCACAATTCCAAAAGTGTATAAAGTTATCATATTTACTGGTTTAATTAATGAAAAACCCTTGGTATTGATAATAATTGAGTATAGTGATGTTCTCTGAATGTTTAGAACGAATATTAACCTATTGATAATAAAAAGGATGATATTTGTACATAATTGGCTTAAATTAGGGTTTCATATACCTAAGTTTGCATTAATGGGCTTAGAAACCCTAATTTAGGAGGATATGGCTTTTAATGATTTTAATTGTGCAAATCTATGAATAAGACAAAGTTATGTTGTTATAAATCCAATTTAAGTATAAAAGATCATTAATGTGGATATTTTGGGGTTCCTAGTGTATAAAGTGGAATTAATGATACATTAGGGTTTACTGACATAAATAATGAGAATTGTAGTAATTAGGGTTCCCGGAGAATCGAACTATAATTCTTTGTTGAGTTGTCAATTCAAAGAAACCTGAACATGAATGATCTTGCCATGACTTAAATTGATAAAGATAGTAGTTTTAGTGTAAAAGAGATATATTGGATTTAATTGACTTTTAATGGTGTCTATAATGTTGAAATTAGGGTTTGTGGACTAAACAAACATTAACAGTAATAAATGCATAATGAAAGCTAAAACCCTAAAGGATGACCTCGAAATCTTAAAGTGGAATCCAAGTAGATCTTGAGGAGGTTTGGAATAAAACAATGACATTTGGATGTTATGTATTAATTTCAGGATATTGATGATTGCTTGATTATTTGTTCCTGAATATTAAATATTTGGACTTCAAGTTGCTCTGAACAGGTATGTGGTTACTTATGAATAACCGCTTAGTTTTCCGATGGTTTCTCGGACGTTTAATCGCATTAAATGCAACTAAACTGCTTGGATGTTCATATTGCAATTATAAAGTGACTACGACTATCACTTAATGTATATGCCTACAAACTCAGATCCTGGTTCTCTCTGTGGCATTATAGCTAACCTAGTACATGGCTGCCTATGGGTAGGTCCATCAAGTTAGAGAAAGGCCTAGTACATGGCTACCTATTGGGTAGGTCCATCAGGTCTATGGATGACCTAGTACATGGCTACCTATTGGGTAGGTCCATCAGGTCTATGGATGACCTAGTACATGGCTACCTATTGGGTAGGTCCATCAGGTCTATGGTTGACTTAGTACATGGCTACCATGGAGGTAGGACCATCAAGTCATAATGAGTTAGATATTGGGCTATCTTCGGATAGTGCCATGCGACTCTATTACCTAAAAGAGAGGTGATATTCATGTCCACTGCAGGGACAGGCCAGAGTTCGAGAATATGTATGGATTGAGTTGTATGGCTTAAAATGTAATCTTGATTGTTAAATGATTAATTGAATGATTATATTGTTAACATAGTTGAGCATTATCTGTTTTCTCCACATACCAGCTTCGGCTGACCGACGTTTTGTTTGTCGGCGTTTTAGGTACAATGAAAAGAACAAATAGTAAAATGACACCTTGTGAATTCAAGAATTAAAGAACAAGGAGGAACTAGTTAGAATAGTCCAGCTGAGTTTAGAAGTTTAGTTTGTTCCAATCTCTTCAAAGGTATGCAAATAAAATTTTTATTACCATTTTCAGTATAGTCTGTTAGAATTTAATAATTGTTTATGGTTATATGTCGAACCTTTGATCCGGGATTAATGGGTGCGGCTTCAACCTCTTGGTCTCCCTTAATTGGGTGTTATCGGGAGTTGGGGTCGTAACACCCATACACTATGACCATGTTCCCCTACAATCACCACGGCTGTGGTGACCCACCACCCCCGTGGTGGGCATCAACCCTGGCCTATTTTTGCACTGCTTTACCCATATTTCCCCCACTTAATCGTAGACACCTATATAAACCCTGGTGGCGGATGGAGCTGGAGGTTAGCTACCCCACAACCACTCTGGCCTCCCCATTTTTCCCTCCATCCACTTCCACCTCATTCTCTCCCTTTTCACCATTTCCATCACCAAAACCCTAGTTTTCTAGTGTTTTGGTCACTTTCCACCATACATTCATGCCATTCACCTACCTTGGAAGAAGGAGCTCGAGCTGCTGCTGCTAGGAGGTGGAGAAGGAGTCTTCACTGAGCTCATCATGACTTTTCACTCCTCTACTCATTCTTCTTCCTTTCTTTTTGTGTTTTCATGCTCTATGAGTAGCTAGGCTCCTTAGTGGGCTGTTTGGGGCTTAAAATGTTACTTTGATACCTTGTTGGGGAAAATGATATGTAAACATTGTAATTTCATTTGCTAATGATTATGTTCTATTTATATCTCACTCTTCATGAATTTCTTGTTGGTTTGTGCTTGAAATCACCTAAGAATTTATGGAAATTGCTTATATGTGTAAATTTTGGGATTTGCTCCTAGGTCAATTCTCCTAACCCTAGTTGAGAGATCTAAATATCTAGTTTAGATGAATTTAGTGTGTTAGCATGGTGTTTTCTCCAGGCTAGAATGTGGGTGATGTGAGGCCTAAAACCTCACTTCCACTCCCATCACTACCCTTAGCCCCTAATCACCCTAGGACCATCTAACCTAGAAACCTAGGCTTGTTTAGACCCCGATTGAATTGCACCTAGACCTTAACCTAGTTGAGTCTCGTAAGGGAAGTAGGAGGTGTTAGGGACTAGTTCCCCTATACACAACCTTTCCTATCCATGGCCAGTTAGTAGTCTAGGGCAATTCATTATACTCTAGCTTTTTTTTGGTTTGGTAATCTAAATGAAAGCATAACGTTTACATGTCATCCCCAACCTAACTGATAAGTGCATCCCCCAAACAACCCACACACCCCTTTATTGCTTTAAAACCCTAATTGCCTTCTTGCTTATCTAATGTTAGCTTAGTTAGCTCTTTACTTTTTTAGTTAACTTCTTGCCTTGTTCTTGCCTTGCTCTTGCTAGTTTAGGTCCTTAATTGCTCTTTTGCTCTGTTTGCTAGCTTAGTGTAGTGTATACTTCTTCTTTCCTACCTTAGAATAGCTTGCTCTTTTCCTTTCTTGCCTTGTCTTTTCTTGCTCATTAGAATTAACTATCTAGGGTTAACTTAGGTTTTGATCTTGTTTGCTTTCCTTCATTTTCTTTCTTGTTCACCGTTAGTATAATCAATCAAAACAACCTTTAAATACTTCAACCCTAGACTCGGTAGTAGGAACCTAGCCCAAAAATTAACCTAGCTCCAATGCCCCCTTTTCTCCCTATGGATCGACCCTATACTTGCTGTCCTCCTATACTACGACACGACCTCATGCATCTACAAGTGTAGTATTTTTAGTAGAAGTATGTGTGTAGGTTTAGGTCATTATAAAATTTGAAAGTGATCCCTTGTGTGTTTCGATTTCATGGGGTGCATCTAGTAAAATACCTAAATTGATTAGTGTGTGCACCTCTAACGGGACACATCAAGCTTTTTGGCACCGTTTCCTGGGAGAAAGGCACTCGACCTAGTTAGTTAGTTTTGTTTTGATCTTTTCCTACTTCCCTCATCATAGATATTATTTATTCTTTATTCTTTATATTCTTTGTGCATATTGGTTTGCTAACTTGCTTTCTTTTTTTGGTTGTGCCTTGTGCATGTGACAAGACTCTCGGGGAAGATAAGATGGAAGGCCAAAATGCACCTCACAAGCCACTTTAAGATTACTTCATGCCTAGCAACTACAAATCGCCAATTGCTAGCAGAGTTGATTAAATGCTAGGGAATCAATTCTCCATCCCTCCAAGTCTTCTTGAGCTCCTGCCTGCCTTCTACGTCTCAGAGGATGAGAACTCCTACAAACACTTGGACTTCTTCCTTGAAGTATGCTCCACCTTCAGGACGCCGACGGCTAGTGATAACACAATCCGGTTGACCTTGTTCTCTTTCTCCCTCAAAGATAAATCCAAAGATTGGCATGATTCAAGAAGAGACATCATGAGTTGGGAAGAGATGGATAATGCCTTCCTAAGACAATTCTACTCTATTGCAAGGCTAACACAAATGCGGCGTGCCATAATGAGTTTTAGTCAGATGGGCAATGAGCAGTTTCACAATGCTTGTGAGAGATTTAAGAAGATGTTGAGAGAATGCCCTCACCATGAGATCTCTTTGTGGTAGCTAGTTCAATCCTTTTACTGTGGTCTATCTCCAAAGGGTCAAGCTTTAATAGATTCTTCTTGTGGAGGAGTTTTCATGGCTAGACCACTTGAGGAGATATGGCCAGAGCATATGGTAGAAGGTTCAAGAATCTGAGCTTCTAGCATGATGAATGACAGAGACCGCCCCTTTAGTGTGACATCTCTAGTTCATAGTGATTCAAGCCCGCAAGTGATGAAGATTCTTGGTGACTTAGTAAGCTTCATGAAGAACCAAGTGAGAAGTGTTCCTTGTCACTATGTCAATTCTATTGAGTTCCATGGTGAAGAAATGAAGACAACTCACTTCTATAGCTACCAGGAACCACAAAGTCCAAGATATAGCTCAAGGTTTGAGGAGGAAGTTCTCTCCAAGTTGAAAAGTTTTGATGATGTGCAAAAGAATGTTACAAGGCTTGAGGAGTGGATAGAGTAGGTATCTTCCATACTTGCTCTCCAAGAAGAAAAAATATCTTTAAAACCCATCTTAAGTTTTAATAAAGCAAGTGGACCAATGCCTTCCTCACAAGTTTTCTATAGTCCACCTCCCATGCAAATGCAGCCCATATACCACTTCTAAGGCAATCTAAAGCCTTATGCACCTCCTCCCCCTCCATCACCACAACTTTCCAATCAATTCACCTTCCAACCTCAATTTCCCCCTCCACCTCAATTTCAATACCAAGTACCACCTCCACCTCCTCCATAGCCACAACATGCTCCGCCTCTCCACCATGAGCAAGGAAGTGCTGTGACCATTTTAAGGTGTGGGAAATCTCTTGAGCAGCCCACAAGTCCAAGAAATGTTGATAAAGTAAAGCAAAGGTAGCCAAGTGGTGATACTGTGATTAAGATCGCTGAAGATGATTCTGTGGTACCTCCTGTTGAGTTTGAGATACCATGTGCTTCACCTCACACTCCATTTATAGGTCCCAACATCCCTAATATTCCACCTCATGTTGATTCAAGTAAGGCCAAAGCTAGTGAGCCACCATTCATTGAAGCGTTAGATGAGCTACCGGAAGTAAGGAGGAGACAAATACACAATGTTGACATTATTGAGGTGTTTTGCCAAGTGAAGGTCAACATTCCATTGTTGGATACTATCAAACATATCCCATCGTATTCTAAGTTTCTTAAGAACTTATGCACTGTGAAGAGAAGGTCAATAGGGACAATACCAAAGAGAGTCAAATCAACTAAACAAGCGAGCTCAATCCTCCAACGCTCACTCCTTGTGAAAAGGAAAGAGCCAGGAGCTCCGCTCATTCCTAGCTACATTGGAGGACATTGCATAGACAAATCCCTACTTGATTTGAGATCTAGTGCAAATTTGATGCCATATAGTGTCTATGTTGAGCTGGAGTTAGGGTAGTTGAAACCGACACATTGCACTCTCCAATTGACAGACCGCTCCATCAAAGTTCCTAGAGGCAGAGTGGATGATGTTGGTGATGATTGACAAGGAAAGAGGAGCATTGTTCCCAGTTGATTTCATTGTTCTTGACATGGAGCCAGATGATAGGAAGATTCCCATCATCTTGGGAAGAGCATTCTTGTCAACAACTGATGCCGAGATACATGTTCGTAGTGGCATAATGGCAATCTCTTTCTTGGACATGAAGATAAAGATCAACACATACAATCCCTCAAATTGACGAGTTCGAGATGAGGATACAAGACATGATCACTTCAAGAGTCCGTCTGGTCATTTGAGAGAAGGAGATCCGGATGAGAGACTTGAGGATAGCTTTGGTGATCAAAGGGATGAAGAACATAGGTTGAGTTCAAATGAGCGACACATTTATTACAAAAATGGACACATGAGGATTACGAATGATTGAGATATTGAAGAATCTCCAAGAAGCCCAGCTGAAGGCAGGAAACTCAGCGCTTGTGGGAGGCAACCCACCTAGGTTTGGAGAATTTTTCACCCAACCTCTCAATTTTGATACTTTTTTTGTTATTTTTACACTTTTTCCAAGAAAACACACACACACACTTTATACTTGATGGTTTTTGTTGTTTGTAAATCATGTTAAGACAGGTACATTGGAAGGAGGATGATGCATGGATGATATAGCCAAGGAGAAGATCGAAATTGAAGAAAAAATTGCAAATCACTAGGAAAGCTATAGGAAGGAGATCAACACGGTCGTCCCCCATAGCACAGTCGCGGTGCAGGCAATACAAAATGGCCGTGGTGGGCACCACAACCGTGGTGGATATCTCTTGCTCACTGAACACCTTGATATCTCTCTCCCCTCTTGGCTTTGTCTATCATGACCCTATGCCCTCTTTCCTATCATCCTAGACTTCTATTTCATGCTGAGGACAACATGGTTTAAAAGTTTGGGGTGGTAGGGCGGTAAGCCCTTTCTCTACCTCACTTTTCTCTATGTTCCTTGTTTTAAATTTTTGCTCAAGATGATTAGAATAGTATGACCATCTCTAATACTTGTGTATCCATACGTTGTGTGCTTGTTGCATACTTGCATGTCATGTAGTCCACTTTTTGTCAATTTTGCGTCATTTTCTATTTTTTTGCTCTTTTTGCCATGCATTGCACACCATGTATATTTTTGGTAATTTTTGCATGTTTTAACTAGGATTTGCTTTTTTCCTACTTTTTTTCATAATGAAGGCTTAGATGTGATTGAAGGCAATTTGGCAACATTTTGGCCAATTTTGCCCAAATTTAGAACTTCTTGCCTAAAAAGTGTGTTTTGACCCAATATCTACTTTTTGGATTGAAAATGATGACCTTTTACAAATGCAAGTGAATTTTCATGGTTTATTGCTAAATGGCCTAAATCTTGACTCTTTACATGTGCATCACCCCTCTCATGCTTGTGAATTGTTTGGTTGAATTGTGATTGAAGCAAGCCGCAAATGCTTAGAGTTTTGTAGAATCTCACGACAGAAATGTGGAGTAACTTTCATGCAGGAGATCTCATGTTGAAGTCCATATTAGTAACCCCTCTTTGACTCACTTTTCTTCTACCATCTTCTTACCTCTCTACCTCATGAAAGGATGCAAAAGTGCACACATTCAACCTTAACAACCTATAAAAGTTTGGGGTGGCCATATCCATGCCCCCCCGCTTCACTCTCATCATCACGTGCCCCATCCACATCAAGGGCAAAGACAAAGGAAAAGAAGAAAAAAATGCAAAAAGAAAAATAAAAGATGCTCCTAATTAAGAGCCTCTAAATAAAGAAAAGATGAGTGTGTAAAAGCACCCCAAACCCTTACCGCAACTCTTTCCACCTTTTGCATGCCCATGGAGCTAGTAGGCATCAAACCTAGCTCATTTTGCCCTTTTTAGTAGCCACGTGGATTACTTTGTGCGGATGGACACATGAGATTGAATGCATGAATGTAAAACAACAAAATTAGTCATTTTTGACCTTTTCTACCATGAAATAGTTTATGTGGAGTTAGATGACAACCATATTGATTGATTGTGTTTTCTATGCTCTATATTTTTAGTTTGCAGGCTCAATGCTCTAATCATGATTGGTTTGGGAAAGAGGAGAGAAGAGAGGTGGAATGCATGTACCCAGTCATCTTTGAGCCCATCTAGTCAATATTCATCTTACCGCAACCCTTTCCACCTTTTGCTTGCCCATGGAGCTAGTAGGCATCAAACCTAGCTCATTTTGCCCTTTTTAGTAGCCACGTGGATTACTTTGTGCGGATGGACACATGAGATTGAATGCATGAATGTAAAACAACAAAATTAGTCATTTTTGACCTTTGCTACCATGAAACAGTTTATGTGGAGTTAGATGACAACCATATTGATTGATTGTGTTTTCTATGCTCTATATTTTTAGTTTGCAGGCTCAATGCTCTAATCATGATTGGTTTGGGAAAGAGGAGAGAAGAGAGGTGGAATGCATGTACCCAGTCATCTTTGAGCCCATCTAGTCAATATTCATCTTTTGCATTGCACTTGTCATTTCTTGATGTGAAAAATTTGTAGAGAGATTGAGTTGGAGAATACTTGAGAACAAGTATGTTTTAAGTTTGGGTGGTGATGCAGTCCTATTTTAGGTCTCCATCTGTATCTTATTTCACTTCAATCACATCTATTACTCTTAGATTACATGTTATTTCCCCTAATATGCATATTTGTGTAAAAAGCACTTATAGATGTTCTTTGCATGATTTTCAGGTACTTTGACCATGATTTGAAGGAAGGGAGAGAAGGAGGAGAATCTAAGGGTTTCTTAACACTTAAAGAAGCCTAAAGAGAGACACTCTAACTTCCCCAACCACCCCCAAGTGGTCAAGGATCAACCCAAAAGCAAGGAGCATCAAATATAAGCAAGTTGAAGATCAAAGTGCAAGTTTGAAGCTGCTTTCCACCACCCCAGTGGCGATCAGTCTTCACCACCCCCGTGGTGAACCACCTCCCCATGGTGACCAGACTCCACCACCCAGTGGTGAACCGAAACCCCAATGGGACCAATCGCCTCCATGCCGGTGGTGATCACCACGACCGTGGCGTTTCATGTACAAATTTGACCAATTCCCTGTGATCTTTAGCCATTTTTCACCTCGTCTGTGCCCATACACCATGGCTATGTTCCCCTACAACCACCACGGCCGCAATGACCCATCACCCCCATGGTAGGCATCAACCATAGCCTATTTTTGCATTATTTTACCCATATTTCCCCCACGTAATCCTAGACCCCTATATAAACCCCGAGGGAGGTTGGAGCTTGAGGTTAGCTACCCTACAACCACTCCAGGCTTCCCATTTCGTCCTCCATCCATTCCCACCTCATTCCACCTCTATTTCACCATTTCCATCACCAAAACCCTAGTTTTCTAGTGTTTTGGCCACTTTCCATCATACATGCATGCCGTTCACCTACCTTGGAGGAGGGAGCTCAAGATGCTACCGCTTGGAGGTGGAGAAGGAGGAGTCTTCACCAAGATCATCATGTCTTTTCACTCCTATAATCATTCTTTTTCCTGTCTTTTTGTGTTTTCATGTTCTATGAGTAGCTAGACCTCTTAGGTGGGCTGCTTGGGGGCTCAAAATGTTACTTTGATTCCATGTTGGGGGAAAAATATATGTAAACATTGTAATTTCATTTGCTAATGATTATGTTCTATTTATATCTCACTCTTCATGAATTGCTTGTTGGTTTGTGCTTGAAATCACTTATATGTGGAATTTTGGGATTTGCTCCTAGGTCCAATTCATGGATCCCTAGCTAGCTACCCATCCTCCTACATGCTAATAAATTCACCTAACCGTAATTGAGAGATCTAGGTAGCTAGTTTAGATGAATTTAGTGTGTTAGCATGAAGCTTTATCAAGACTAGAATGTGGGTGATTTGAGGCCCGAAACCTCACTTCCACTCCCATTACTACCCTCAGCCCCTAATCACCCTAAGGCCATCTGACCTAAAAACCTAGGATTGTTTAGAATCTAATTGAATTGCACCTAGACCCTAACCCAATTGAGCCTCGTAAGGGCAGTAGGAGGTGTTAGGGACTAGTTCCCCTATACACAACCTATCCTATCCATGGCCAACTAGTAGTCTAGGGCAATTCATTAGACTCTAGCTTGTTGTTTGGTTTGGTAATCTAAATGAAAGCATAATGTTTACATGTCATCCGCAAGCTTTAAGCGCTCTGGAGACATAAGATGGAACTCGGTGCATCTTGCCAAAGCCAACACAGGTGGCGCAATGGGGGAGCTTTGTTGATGGGGATCTTTAGGCTTTCACACCTCCTGGAAGGTCGAGCTAGGTGGACAATAAAAGAGGATGTTGGCGATCAATTGATAGTTCATTGTGAGTAAAAGGGTTGTGGCGAAGATGATGAGATGGTTAAATAGAAGAGACGAGGCCTAGGGTTGCCTTTGAGCTTCCTCTCTCTTGACCTCAGGTTGCCCCGATTTGGTCATTTTCAAAACTTAGAGAGAGGGAGTTTGGGTTTGTTATATATAGGAGGTAAATATGGAACTGTTGAACAAGATTTCATTTGACACAGATCAGAGGAGAGGGAGAAGCGGGGATTTGAATCTTGACGTTACTGTGCGTGAGATACCCTATGATAGGCGGGCGGGGAAGACGACCCGACCCTGGCATGCCTGGATCCGGATCCGGGTCTGGGTTCGGGTGACATGGCCCAATTAGGCTAAACACTTAGGTATTTAGGGTTATTTCGTAGGTATTTCTTCATAAAATCATAACTATTCATTCAAATGTCCATAATTTCTAAAATTTTAATCCAAGGTGTATTAGCTTCTTTTTAATCTATATAAAAAGCTTCAAGACAAAACTATAAAGTTTCAACTATACATAAAATATAAAGAGTGTAACACTATAAATTGATCCAAATTACTTGTCATAAAGTACATTTATGGTAATTGGGTATCACAATTTCAATTTGGGTGTCAAAATTATTCAATGATCATGAGAGTGATGTAGTGAGGTCAACTGATCAATACCGGATAATAGTAAGGCATAATTATAGTTTAGGTCATAAATGTGGAAAATCCACTTCATCACATCCTTCCCTCCTCAAAAAGAATTTTGTCCTCAAAATTGAAATAATTCAACAATTGAGATTGGGGTTTCATAATACATTTCATAACCAACTTGGTGTCAATAGAATTTCATAGTCGAACAATCGAGTATCATGGTCAAAGCATAGTCACATTGTTCATCAATTATGAAAGATCATCCCACAAGTCCCAAATTTGGAGAGCATCCTACTGATAAAAAATTTGAGAGATTTTTAGGTCAAACAAATAGAGATCTTGAGCCAAGAGTACACCATGACTTTTAGCCCCAATATTTTAGGGTCCTAGCTTCTACATTGGCCTAGGTGGGGTTATACATCCATGATCGAGATTTCATATTTCAATAGTTTGAGACAAACAACATAATATCAATATCATGATTACATGCTCAAAATGAATGAAAGATCCCACCCTAGTCCTAATGAGAGATAAAACCTAAGTCATAAATCGAGAGAGTCAAAGTACTTATTTCAAAAATTCCAAAATTTCTTGATTATGAAAGTCATTAGTCATATATCAAGGGTGATCTCAAGATCCAAATAGTGTGATCGTAGGATTTGTATTGTTATTAAGATTGATAACCATGAGTCACAATTTTATTAATCAATATCAAGACTCGAGATTTTTAGACATCAAATGTCATAGGTCAAAATTTTGGAGCTAGGGTTTAGATTCCTACCTTAGACATTAGGGGTGATCATTCATCCATATACAACAATCAAGCAATAATCGAGAAACATTTTAAGATTTCATTATCATGGTATTCAAGGATGATGAATGATCTAGACCTAGGTCTATCTAGGAAGTCATCTACAAGCTATACTCAACATTGTCATATTTCAAGACAATCAATAAATCAATATTCAAGATCGAGTATCAATATCATCATGGATTTGACCTATTAGAAACTTAAGTGAAGCAATCAAAATATAGTGAAAGGAGTTACCTTTCTAAACTCTATATAATTAACAAGGTGAAGATTTAGAGGTAGTCAGACTAGGGATGTGACTTAGGTTATGGGAGTCATGAGTCAACTACTAACCTAATCTAGCACATAAATCTACATTAGTGATAACTAAACAAGTATATCAGAATAGGGAAAGTATTAATGATCCAATCATATTCCACAAGGTCATAAGATTAAAATTCAAGAATATGATAGGATAACCAAGTCTCAAGATTTTGTAAGATCAGGGTCAATATTTCCATTCATGATCAAAGTAATGGTAAAATTTGGAAATTGAGAAGTTAAATTCAACATTCAAAGAATCAAAGCATAATAGTGCATGATTTAGATTGACTTCATCATATCAAATTTGAGATTACAAAGAGGCATCAATAGTTAATAGGGAATGTGTCTTTTGTATCAAAGTCTTACATCATGATTTTGAGAGTCCTAAGGCTTAGTCATCTGATGGCATGATCATGATATGTATAAAATATGTTTTTTAAACTATGTTTGAGGTTTAATCAACAATAGGGCAACATGGACTCAATCGAGTAGGGACCTCATCAACTATGAGGTATAAGGCATAAATTCTCTTCATATCACCATATCAATATTATTATCATTTACGTAAAACATAGGAAGCATGTAGTCTAGTTTTGGTGGAATTGAGTTTACATGATATTAGGGATCATACATGAGCATTTTATTTCAAAAATGATTTCATTGGTCAAAATTGACTTTTCAAATTAAGGTCAGATGATGGCATCATCATCTAAATCAATTATCACGAGTTCTAACAAATTTTAAAAATTTTCGATTCATAAGCTACCCATAATCGAGAAATCTTGTGGTAAATAGTCATGAGAGAAGAACCACATGAGGAAGTGAGAAGATTAACTAATCATCATCTACTTGAGTGGATTACAATAGTCCTTAAAAAAGATATGAAGCCAGGTGAGGAGGTTGCTTGTACCCAATATCAACATCATCATCATTATCATCATCACCACCATCATCATAATTCAGGCAGTCATAATGGGCATATCATTTATGTTCAAGGATTTCCAGGAGTATATATATACAAATCAAAAGACTACTCAGTAGGGAACATTGTAGTTGAAACAAATACATAACCAATATTTTCAAACGAATGTACATACAAGTATCATGCAATACCATTAGTTTGTTCAAGGAGGAAAAACATAAAAGCGTACCTCTTGGAGTCAAACTAGAGTATTATCAACATCCAGACACGAGTGTTAGATCTAAGAGTTCATATAAAATCCTATATTGCAAGATATACAACGTTTGTCAAGATCTAGGAAAAATAGAAGTCATGGGGTCATTATATCATGATTCTGATTCCTAACTCCTAATTAGTTCCTAAAGTGACCATTCATGATTTTATCACAAAAAATCATCATCGATATCAGTATCTAGTATGATAAGCATGAATAAGTCACCTAGATATTTAAGGAGATTCACGATATTAAATGATTTAGTCATTTTCATGTACGAACATTGCAATAGTAGATTGGCTATTGATCTAGTAGTCATAATCATGTGGTCAGGTCATCACTATAACAGTAGAGTACAACATGGTCGTGATGTAATCATATATCATGTAAATCAAGTTTTTTTAGCAAGATTAGGGTTTGAAACATTAATAGGAAACCCTAAATAAGATGTATGAAAGAGTCATTAAATATCTTCATTGAATCTACTGTAACATGGCAAAGTAATGGTTCCATGTTAAACTAGACATTTTTTTTGAGAAGATCGATATTTTGTGGGCATTTTTCTACTAATCGAGTTATTTTTAAATGATTTAGCAAAACTAACCAATAAGAAAAGAATGCTAGCATAATAAAATGAAAATTAAAAAAGAAATTGGCTAAACATCTTTGCAGATCAGGGGAAGGATCCGGCTCTACAGATCTTCCTACCTGACCCGCAAGCCAGGCTGTGCTCAAGGGGGTCAATGCGAAGGGTAAAAGGGCGGAAATGCCCATGTCCAAAATATTCGATGCATAATTAACCTAGGCATTTTAGTGATATCATGGCCTTCATTGTTCTGATCAACTCAACATTTATGCAATGGCTAGATACGTGAGAAGAGAGAGATAGTATAGACGATGATGAAGAGGACACACTACCTGGCCAAGTGTTCATGCACGGACCAGGGGAGAATACAGACCCTTTCGCGGCTTCATTGAGAGGCCAATGGCCATTGCTGGTGAAAAGAAAAAAAATGGAGCATGAGAGGATGGAGCAAGATGCATGTTTCAAGATAAAAGTACAGTCTAATAGATACCTTGAATCGTGAGGGGACTGGAGGTTAGAAGAGCTTCACATACCTCCTGGGAGTCATGCAGAGGCTTCAAGTGCTCTAGCGGCATAGGATGGAACTCAGTGCAACTTACCGGAGCCAACACAAGTGGCAAAAGGGGGGAGCTTTATCAATGGGGATTTTTAGGCTTTCACACATCCTCGAAGGCATTGGGGAAGTTCAGACGACACCCCAATATGGTTTGGGTGCGAGCAATTTGGTGGAGGAGCTCGGTGGCGGGGGGAAAAAATCCCTTGGTCAGATCGGTGGAGGTCGAGCTAGGTAGATGAGAAGAGAGGATGTTTGCGACCAATTGATGGTTCATTGAGAGTAAAAGGGATGTGGTGAAGCTGATGAGATGGTTAAATAGAAGAGACAATGCCTTGGGTTGCCTCTGAGCTTCCTCTCTCTTGACCTTAAGTTGCGCTGACACGATTTTACCGTGCGTATAATGCAAGTGCACACGACAATGTAGTATAGGCCCTTGTGAGGCCCGAGTCAAACTCAGGGACACTAAATTATCGGTAGACTACTATTAACTACTCACAATCAGCTAGACCAATTAAAAGGTTATGAGATGTGTTGTAAAATAAAAGAAAATAAAATAAAACAGAGCAATCAATTAAGTGTTTAGTTTAATCAATTCAAATGGAGATCTTTAGGATTGCGGTTTCACCGCGGGTTTTCATTGTATGAATTTCCACATAGTTAATCAGATTCATCTCTCAATCCGGGTAGTGGCCTGTAGTTAGAATTGTTCACTTTCGTGATACAATTCACTACCTAAGTCTAGGTCGGTTCCACCATCGTAGTAACCTATACCCTAAACTAGGTGCATTAGAATCGACCTATGGGTTTCCACCATTAACCGTACATCACCTTGTTCAAGGGATTTGTTAATTAATATGAATTTCGTCTCTTTTCAACCGTTAATTCTTCTTTCAAAGTAATTAAGGGCATTAGTTTATCATTATGGTGATCAAGCATAATAATATAATGGAGAAAATGAAATCATACCACAGATTTAAGAGACAAATTATGAATTACTATGATAAAAACGTCATACAATGATTCCCCGGGCTACTCCCGGTCCTAAAGACAAAGGAGATTACCCTCGCATGTTCATCTCAGAGCAAGACATGATTGAAGAAAGGGGAAACATGGATAAAAACGTGAATAAAGTGATGAAACCCCTGAACGGAGAAGATCCAATCATTCCTCGACGTAGAGTGCGTGATCTACAGCCTTTTGGCGGTGGAAAACATCTTCTTCGGCTTCCGGAACGGTCGGGGCATGCTTTTGGGCTCTGTTCTTCTCTCCACACCTTCTCGGGATGTGTGCAGTGGCTAATAACGTGATAGATCACTCCTGGACGCCGTCATTAGGTATGAACACCGAGTTAGGTCACCAAAATATCACATCCGTTGGATTTGGGTCAATCTGAAGCAAACTCTGATCTGACGGTGTCGATACCATCGACGCGGGTCGATGGTATCGACCCCTTGCGATATCGACAAGCCTTCTTTCTTTTCTGTCGTCCCGCCTGATGCTGACTCGATACCATCGACGTAGATCGATGGTATCGACACCCATAGGCGTCGGTTGTATCCCTTTTCTGTCGCTGAAGTTATAAGTGTCGATAGTATCGACTTTGGGGTCGATAGTATCGATTGGCTGGTCGCTGTCAACCTGATGGTAACTCGCTACCATCGACTTCCCAGTCGATGGTAGCAACTCTGTGCTGCTCCTTACGGCTGCCTACCTGTGGCTGTGTCGATAGTATCGACTGATGTTGATGGTATCAACAGCTGCAGATATGTGTTTTTCCTAAAATTGCACAACAAAACCAAATCAGCCGAGATTAAACCTATAATTATAATCATTTATTCTCAAAACGATAAAATAAGAGAGATTTCACACTGAGAAGGATCATAGACTAAAGTAAGTGAATTATGAAATATTAACCCCCAAAGTGACCAATAAACACATAAAACGTAAGTAAAACAAGTCTATAAATGCGACTCAAAATCATCGCATCAAACTCCCCTAAGCTTAAACATTGCTCGTCCTCGAGCAACAAAACTCTAGAATAGAATTGCGAGGGTCAACTAAAGAACATATTATCACAACAGACTGCGCCATATGATCCCCTCCAGACATTCACATTCCGGCCCTCACTAACCACAGAATGATAATTACCCTAAAGACGACAATAATCATCCATAAAAGATATCTACCTCAAAATTAATGAACACTATCATGTAAGGCAGTTAACATAATAAAATCATCCGGTCCAGACTCGGCGCATCTTGTGATCTTCTATCTACGTTGCTCGTCCTAACTACCATCTAGATGGAAGCAACTCTCCTGGTATTAATGAGTGAGGAGAAAATCACGGTGGCCTACCAATTCGAGCAACGGGTGGATGAAATAGGTGGTTGTGGAAGAAATGGAAGCATAATACAATTTTAACATGCACAAATAACCAAAAATGATCTAAATGATGCATATGCAAATGAAAATGCCCTAATGCCTACATTTGGGAGGAATGATGCATGCACTATCATTCCGTCTCAAGGTGAGATGGAATATCTAAGAAAACTACACCATATGCTTATTCTTCTTAGTATGCAAGTGAGAACAGGTTCCTTTCTCCCTCTCATTCCTACTTACTTCTCAATTCTCTTTTCTTCTTTTTTTTCAAATTTTTTTTAAGCCCTTATTTTCATAGCTGACAATGAATTATTTTTCGGGCCCACTTATTGCTACATAACTTATATATTTGAAGCATTCAGAAGGTATGGAACAAGTTCATCACCTTTAATGCTTCAGAAGACATAAGATGCATGATGTACTATATGCACAAAAGATGTGAATGCAGCTACAAAATGATGGTTATGCAATTAAATGACACACACCTAAGGATAATGTGCATGTATAACTACTCTATCTTTTTTGTCTTTTCATGCAAAAATATGTAAGAATAGTTCTACTGCAAGACCTATCTACATGGGGTGCAATCAAAGAGATGAAAACTGTAATGTGCTTCCAGTTCTTAAGGTGGAATATGAAAACAATGGGGTGGATAGATCACAAGATTAATTGACTGAACCTTTGGAAAATATTATGTGTCCCTCCTTACTGACCTGTGTAGTAATTTGGAGGTTTCTCTCTCTTATTTCAAATTAATGTTTCATTATCATTTGGTCAGTTTAGGCTCAAACAATCAATTCCGTCCACTTTTCATGAATCATAGGAACGTACAGTTGTGGTTTCCTGTTTTAGAGTTGACAAACTCAATTATTTTCTTAAGTCATGTGCTCAAAGTTGAACAACACAAGCTTGCAAAAGCACTAATTTTTTTTTCAAATTTACCCCTGATTCCCATGTACAAACCACGAGATGACATATGACATTAGACATCCACAATTACACTAGATAGAGTGTGGATCCTAAAAAAAACTAATAACTAAGAGAAATAAATGACAAAAGACAAAGCAATAATAACTAAAAACTAGGAAAAATAAAGGATAGAAGTTGTTCCAACTTCCCCCCTAAGCTTGAATTTGACTATGGCCTCATAGTCAAAAGCAACCTTAAAAGGTGGAACAGTGATACCAATCATTCTACAGGTGGAGGCGGGTACTGCGGGGCTGTGGGGTCCCATGATGGGTACTGCCCTTGGAAACTCAGATCATACTGGGGCATCGGTGGAGGTTGTGGATACCCCCCAAAATAATTCTGGCTCCAGTATTTGTCGTAGAAGGGCTGTTGCTGCATCTCCATCCTATGCAACATGTCGTGGATGTTCTGTTGGTTGTCGAGGAGGAGGCGCTCATTCTCATAAATTGCCTGCTGGTTAACATAGAGCCGATTGGTAGTCTCCTGAATATCCGCAAATGATGCCGTGTGTCGCTATTGCGTCTGCTGGATATCCTGCAACATTGTATACATGCCCTGCATAGAATAAGCATCCTCTCCTTGTTGAGAGGGCTGATGTGGCGGAGGCGGCGAAGAAGATGATGAACCCGGATGCATGCGGGGGCGCTTCTATGGTGCCACTCGTGCCCGAAGATGAGTGAAATCCTCATCTTCCTCTTCATGCTCGTCGCCTTCATCATTGTTGTCATCATCACCGCCGTCTTCATCAGATTCGTCGATGGCGATGATAGGCCACCGGAAGTCCTGCGCTCCCTCTATGTTGAAGACAGGGTCCGGAAGCGCACATTCTTGATATGCGTGATTGACATGGCAATGTGCATAAGCCATGCCATCACGGAGCAGGAGGAGGTTGGAGCAGTGCAGATGATTGAGGTTGACCTTGTTCCTATTGGAAAGTGGAGTAAGCTAGGAAAAATCCAAACCAAGGTAGAGGGCCAGCGGTGTGATGAGCCCTCCAAAGTGGATAGGAGCCTTCCGCGTACTCCTCCTCACGACCAACACGCGCGTCAAAAAGAACGCGCCCCAGTTACACTCCTCACGCTTCAGCAATTTATACAGAAAGAATAAATCCGTCTCTTGGAATTTGCTAAGAGACAGATTTCCGCGAGCAAACAACGTCGTACAAAGCATGCGGTGCAGAATCTGCACAAAGGGATGCTCGAAGTCGGCTACGGCAGCGTTGTGGTAGCTCACAGACTTGTCGGGAGGCGCAGTCACCAGCTTGGCAAAGATGTCGTCGTAATCAGTCTGATTGTCCGGCCTCCGGTGCTGGTAATCGTCATGATACCAGTTATACACAGAATTGAACTAGTCGAGAGTGAGGGTGTAATTGTTGTTGTAGAGTCTGAGGGACACACACCCTCTCTTCCACTCTCTGTCGGTGGAGATCAAGTCATTGGGCACAACATTGATATCAAATGACGCCATGAACTCTGCCACGATATCCTTGTATGTCGGCCACTCGCCGAAGAACGGTTGGCCGTCCGCGTGGTACTCCATCTCGTCGGGCCTCCTGGTCGTATGCTTTGCATGCCCCTTGAGGACGTAGGCAAGATTGGGCTCGAACCCAAGGTAACGAACCATGTCCCGATCAACATATCAGGTTGGTTCGATCTTCCTCTTCATCAACTCCTCGTACACCTTCTGGACCTCTGCGGAAGGATGGACAATCCTCAGACGAGGAATGGACCCCAGTGGCGGAGGAATGAAGGTTGGTATCTCCATGGTGACCGCCCGGGAAAAAGCTACTCCGTCTGTCCGCACCATTGTTGTAGATAAAAGAAAAGAATAGGAGATGGAGCTCGGTGAAGGTCAGAGAAGACACTCTCCGCTCGGTGAAGACTCGGTGAAGATCGCGATCCTTGGACGCTCGTAGCAGGCCCCCGATCACACAACAATGGTCAGTGCATAAGTAGAGGAAGAAAGTGCTGAAAGTGTGAATAGAATTGACAACTACCCCTCTCTTTTATAACTACGGCCGTCGCTGCTGCGGACCCGTCGATACCATCGACACGAGTCGATGGTATCGACACCTGTAGCACAATACGATCTTCACGAGTATCGACGGCTGTCGATAGCCTGATGTGGGGGCCCAGATCGATGACACGTCGATACCATCGACGGGTGTCGATGGTATCGACCCATCCCGCAGATCGATTTCCTTGATGTAGCGATCGCCCTTGATTTCCTCTCGCAGATCGGTGACATGTCGCGTCGATACCATCGACATTGTCGATAGTATCGACTCTTCTTAGGGCAAACACCCTCACGAGGCCCGGTCGCCGCTTTCTTCCTGTAACCGAGTCGATACCATCGACAGGCCCGTCGATGGTATCGACTTCACTGAGACAAATTTCGTCTAAAAACCTTCAGGGATCTCACGAGTATCGACACCCCTGTCGATACTATCGACCCCGTTCTGGCGATTTCCTCAGCGTTACTGATGGTAGGTCGATACCATCAACGAGGCCGTCGATGATATCGACTCAGAAAAATTTCTGCAGTCGCCTAACTGTACCCATGCCGCTACCATCGACACAATGGTCGATGGTATCGACTCTGCCTCAGACCTGCACACTGAACAAACGATCAAGGTACCTTTTTTACACTAAAAACAAAATTAAACCAAACTAACTTGTAAATGCAAACAAAAATAGATGAAACTACCAATGGTTGGGTTGCCTCCCAACAAGCGCCCTTATTTAACGTCGTAGGCTAGACGAAAGCAGGCATATCACACATCCTTGAGTGCAATGAGATTGACCTCATGCACTTTCCTCGTGTAATCCTCGCCGAAGTACAACTTCAACCTCTGTCCATTAACCAGAAATATTGTCTCTCCATCACGCACCATGATTGCTCCATGTGGTCGAACCTCCTCTACAATGAAAGGTCCACTCCACCGAGATTTCAATTTCCCGGGATGCATCTTCAACCTTGAGTTGAACAAGAGCACATAGTCTCTCTTCTTGAAGACACGTAGTTGAATGTGTCGATTGTGAATCATCTTTGTTTGCTCCTTGTAAATCCTCGAACTTTCATAGGCATTCATCCTCAGCTCATCTAGCTCATTTAGCTCCAGCAAGCGTTTCTTCCCTGCCTCATCATGATTCAAGTTCATCTTCCTTAGCGCCCAATGCACCTTATGCTCCAACTCAACCGGTAAATGGCAGGCATGCCCATAAGCTAACCTAAAAGGCGTAGTGCCTCTAGGTGTCTTATACTCCGTCCTATACTCCCATAAAGCGTCTGGTAGTAAGGTGCTCCAGTTCTTTCGTGTCGAAGCCACTGTACGCTCCAGGATTTTCTTAATTTCTCTATTGGAGACTTCGACTTGCCCCTGTGTCTGCGAGTGGTACGGGGTACCAATGTTGTGCTTTACCCCATACTTCCTCAACAATGCAGCGAACTGTTAATTTCTGAAATGGGTACCTCCATCACTGATAATCATCCTCGGTACACCAAATCTACAGAAAATATAGTCTTTTACGAACCTGCACACTACAATAGCATCATTAGTCCTAGTGGGTATTGTCTCTACCCACTTCGATACATAGTCAACAGCCAATAAAATGTACAAATTAGAGTTTGAGGACACAAAGGGTCCCATGAAGTCAATACCCCACATATCAAACACCTCAACCTCTTGAAATACGTTGAGGGGCATCTCCTGTTGCTTTGAAATATTACCTGCCCGTTGGCAGGAATCGCAGCGTCGCACATAGTCATATGCGTCCCGGAACAATGTAGGCCAATAAAGGCCACTCTCAAGTACCTTGGCCGCCGTTTTGGAACTAGCATGGTGGCCACCCGTTGGTAGAGTATGACAATGACAAAGTACACTCTCATACTCAACTTCCGATATGCACCTGTGCAACACGCCATCCCTGCATTGCTTCAACAATATGGGGTCATCCCAGAAATAATATCTCAAAGAATGGAAAAATTTCTTTTTCTCTTGATATGTCCAATCATCTGGGATAATTTTGCAAGCAAGATAATTAACAATATATGAAAACCATAGATCTTTAGATTTTACAGAAAGAAGTTGTTCATCAGGGAATGTCTCGGTAATGGGTATATGAATGTACTTCTCATCAACCCGTTCCAACCTAGACAAATGGTCCGCAACCACATTCTCTATTCCCACCTTATCTTTAATTTCGATATCAAATTCTTGTAATAGTAAGATCCACCTAATCAATCTAGGTTTGGCATCTTTCTTTTCCATCAAATACTTTATGGCGGCATGATCCGTCCATACCACGACTTTTGACCCTACAAGATATTGCCGAAAATTTTCAAATGCGAAAACGACTGCGAGAATCTCTTTTTCCGTTGTAGTGTAATTAAGTTGTGCTTCATTTAAAGTTTTGGATGCATAGAAAATCACAACGGGTTTGTTATCCACACGTTGTCCTAAAACAGCCCCTACTGCGAAATCCGACGCATCACACATTAATTCAAACGACTTTGTCCAATCCGGTGTTTGCACAACCGATGCAGAAATTAATTTCTCTTTAAGCACATTAAAAGCATGCAAACCCATTCATTAAAATCAAACACCACATCTTTCTCCAACATCTCAGATAATGGTTTAGCGATTTTTGAGAAATCTTTTATAAAGCGGCGGTAAAATCCTACGTGACCAAGAAAACTCTGTACCCCTTTAACCGAGTTCGGTGGGGGTAATTTGGAAATAACTTCAATTTTAACCGAATCTACCTCTAAACCCTTGCTAGACACTTTATGTCCAAGCACAATCCCTTCACTAACCATCATATGGCATTTTTCCCAGTTGAGAACCAAATGCGTGTCCTCACATTGTTGTAAAACTTTATCCAAGTTATACAAACATTCATCGAAAGATGCACCATGGACGGAAAAATCATCCATGAAGACCTCCAAACAATGCTCAACCATATCAGAGAAAATGGCAAGCATGCAATGCTGAAAGGTTGCTGGTGCGTTACACAAACCAAAGGGCATACGGAGGTATGCAAATGTTCCAAGCGTGAGGAGTGTAACTGGGGCGCGTTCTTTTTGACGCGCGTGTTGGTCGTGAGGAGGAGTACGCGGAAGGCTCCTATCCACTTTGGAGGGCTCATCACACCGCTGGCCCTCTACCTTGGTTTGGATTTTTCCCAGCTTACTCCACTTTCCAATAGGAACAAGGTCAACCTCAATCATCTGCACGGCTCCAACCTCCTCTTGCTCCGTGATGGCATGGCTTATGCACATTGCCATGTCAATCACGCATATCAAGAATGTGCGCTTCCAGACCCTATCTTCCGGACCCTGCCCAAAATAGGTGGCAATGTGCCGATAATGAAAGCACTCACTTGTTCCTTAAGAGCCACGACCTTGGTATCAGGAATCTTCCTCTTCATTGTGATTATGTCTTTCAGAAACTTGCCGTAAGAGGGAATCTGCTCTATTGCTTCCAACAATGGAATGTTGACAGAAAGCTTCCTAAAGCTATCTAGGAACTTCTTGAACTGAGCATCCACTTTCTTGGCTTTCACGCTATTTGGATATGGGACCAGGACAGTCTGTGCCCTTTGATGTGGCGGCACATATGATGTCCTCTTCTGCGTCTCCTCCTCAACAACTGGTTCTGCTGTGACATCTTCTACCACATCTTCTACCGGCTATGTGATCGGAGTTGGAACCTCCTCAGTGTCCTCACCTATGGTTTCTGGATGGTGTGCTCAGTTCATCGGCCCTGGGGTTTAAAATCTTCTTACCTCTCCGTAGAAAGATTGCCTTAGCTTGTTGGTTTCCTCCTAGAATGTTTGTATTTCCCAGAAAACTTGACTGCGCTGGCTTCTTCAGATTTGCTATCTCAGCTGCCATCTGCGCTAAAGATGTCTCAATAGTCCTCATCTGAGTCCCATGGCTTTGTAAGGTCTGCCCAAATTGATTCATAAATTCTCCTTGTTGCTTAATCTGCTGGCCAAACATGCTCATGAGTTCTTGATTCTGCTTGATTACTTGGTTGAGCAACTCATTGCTCTTATCCTCTGGTGATGGTTGGGGTTTTGTGTCAGGGTCCTGCAAGAAATTATTTGGATCTTTCCATGAAAATTTCTGTCTTTCCTCCAAGAATAGTCGTTGTTTCTGTACCCCTACTGTTGGCGCATAAATTTCACTTGAGCTTCATCCTCGGATTCTGCGTCTTCTTTTGCAAGCAGTTTCTTGGCTAGAAGGTCCATCTTCTCATTCAGCTCCTTGATGGCCTTTGACTCACCTGCAGCCCGAACCTGCTCCACCGCGTCTCTGTTGCCCCACGATTGCTTTTTAGCCATGTTCTTCAAAATTTCCCAACACCTTGTGCCTGTGTTGTTTAGGAAGAAACCCGAACCTGTGGAATCTAGGTTACTTCTATCATGCTCAGAAAGAGCAAAATAGAAGATCTTGACTTGTTTTTCCTTGTCAAGCCCATGATGTGGGCACCTCCTTAGCATTATCTGGAAACATTCCCATGTCTCAAAATAAGTCTCCCCGGCCTTTTGACTGAAGTTATGGATCTTCCGCACCAGATCATTGGTCTTCTCGGGCGGAAAGAACCTCTCGAAGAACACCTCGATCATCTGGTCCCAAGTTTCCACTGTCTCATCATCCAGATTATGCAACCATTCACGCGCATTACCTGCCAGAGAGCTGGGGAACAACTTCAGGTAAAGCGTCTCCTGTGGAAACCTATCAATCTTGATCATGTCACAGTTTTCCACAAATGTGCTAATGTGCGCGACAGGGTCCTCGTTCTTCAGCCCATGGAATGCTTGAGACTTGACCGGGTTGATTAGTGCCGGATCAATCTTGTAGGTCGTAATGTTGACTGCCAACTTTTTGATCAGCCCCTTTGATGCTGATGAAGAAGAAGCCTTTATTTTCTCCCATATGGTCTATTCTTCTGCCATGGCTTCTGGTTCAGCTTCGGAATCTATCTCTTCAGGTTGGTCTTGAATGTTGTTCTCTTCGTTGTCTGGTCCCAATGGTGGAACCTCTGGTGATGGCTGTGCGTAGTCTGTGCTATGCGTCCTCACCATGCACTAGTACATGCAAAATAATAATTTAGGTTCAATATCGTGCTAGACGATTACTAAATATGAAAGATAAACTATGAATTTCAAAAGTGATAATAAAATAATAAAATAATAAAATAAAAAGTGGCATAGAATGGCCGCTTGCAGCACTCGTAGTGCCGACAATTGCCGTGTCCCCAGCAACGGCGCCAAAAACTTTAGGATAGTGGTGAGTATTCCCGCCTGTCACACGGGTGACCCGGGTTTGATCCCTGGCAACAGCGCCAAAAATTTGACACGATTTTACCGTGCGTATAACACAAGTGCACGCGTCAATGTAGTATAGGCCCTTGTGAGGCCTGAGTCGAACTCATGCACAGTTTATTATCGGTAGACTACTACTAACTACTCGCAATCAGCTAGACCAATTAAAAGGTTATGAGAGGTGTTGTAAAATAAAAGAAAATAAAATAAAATAGAGCAATCGATTAAGTGTTTAGTTTAATCAATTCAAATGGAGATATTTAGGATTGCGATTTCACCGCGGGTTTTCATTGTATGAATTTCCACATAGTTAATCAGATTCATCTCTCAATCCGGGTAGTGACCTGTAGTCAGAATTGTTCACTGTCGTGATACAATTCACTACCTAATTCTAGGTCGGTTCCACCGTCGTAGTAACCTATACCCTAAACTAGGTGCATTAGAATCGACCTCTGGGTTTCCACCATTAACCATACATCACCTTGTTCAAGGGATTTGTTAATTAATGTGAATTTTGTCTCTTTTCAACCGTTAATTCTTCTTTCAAAGTAATTAAGGGTATTAGTTTATCATTATGGTGATCAAGAATAATAATATAATGGAGAAAACGAAATCATACCACGGATTTAAGAGACAAATTATGAATTACTATGATAAAAATGTCATACAATGATTCCCCGGGCTACTCCCGGTCCTAAAGACAAAGGGGATTAGCCCCGCATGTTCATCTCAGAGCAAGACATGATTGAAGCAAGGGGAAACATGGATAAAAACGTGGATAAAGTGATGAAACCCCTGAATGGAGAAGATCCAATCGTTCCTCGGCGTAGAGTGCACGATCTACAACCTTTCGGCGGTGGAAAACATCTTCTTCGGCTTCCGGAACGGTCGGGGCATGCTTCTGGGCTCCGTTCTTCTCTCCACACCTTCTCGGGATGTGTGCAGCGGCTAATGACGTGATAGATCACTCCTGGCCACTGTCATTAGGTATTAACACCGAGTTAGGTCGCCAAAATATCACAACCGTTGGATTTGTGTAAATCTGAAGCAAACTCTGATCTGACGGTGTCGATACCATCGACGTGGGTCAATGGTATCGACCCCTCGCGATATCGACAAGCCTTCTTTATTTTCTGTCATCCCGCCTGATGCTGACTCGATACCATCGACGTGGGTCGATGGTATCGACACCCTTAGGCGTCGGTTTTATCCCTTTTCCGTCGCTGAAGCTATAAGTGTCGATAGTATCGACTTTGGGGTCGATAGTATCGACTGGCTGGTCGCTGACAACCTGATGGTAACTCGCTACCATCGACTTCCCAGTCGATGGTATCGACTCTGTGCTACTCCTTGCGGTTGCCTGCCTGTGGCTGTGTCGATATTATCGACTAATGTCGATGGTATCGACAGCTGCAGATACATGTTTTGCCTGAAATTGCACAACAAAACCAAATCATCCGAGATAAAACCTATAATTATAATCATTTATTCTGAAAACGATAAAATAAGAGAGATTTGACACTGAGAAGGATCATAGACTAAAGTATGTGAATTATGCAATATTAACCACCAAAGTGACCAATAAACACATAAAACACAAGTAAAACAAGTCTATAAATGCGACTCAAAATCATCGCATCATGCCCCAATTTGGGCGTTTTTGAAACTGAGAGAGAGAGAGAGGGAGATATTTTGGGTTTGTTAGATAGAGGGGTAATCCAGATCAGCTGAACAAGATTTCATTTGACGCGGATAAGAGGAGAGGGAAAGAAGGGATTTGAATCTCGGCGCTACTGTGCACGAGATACCCCGTGATAGGTGGGCAGGGAAGACGACCCAATCCTCACGTGCCTGGATCCGGATTTGGGTCTGGGTCCGGTTGACATGGCCCATTTAGCCTAGAAACTTAAGTATTTAGCTTCATAAAATCATAACTATTAATTCAATTGTCCATAATTTTTGAATTTTGAACAAGGTCTATTAGCTTCTTTTAATCTATATAAAAGGTTTCAAGTCAAAACTATAACGTTTGATCCACGTATAAAATATAAAGAGTGCAACACTATAAATTGAGCCAAATTACTTGTCATAAGGTACAATTATGGAAATTGGGTATCACAATTTTGATTTGGGTGTCAAAATTCAATGCTCATGAGAGTGATGTAGTGAGGTCAATGAGTAATATTGGATAATGGTAAGGCATAATTGTAGTTTAGGTCATAAATGTGGAAAATACACTTCACCACATCCTTCCCTCCTCAAAAAGAATTTTGTCCTCAAAATTCAAATAAATCAACAATTGAGATTGGGTTTCATTATACATTTCATAATTAACTTGGCGTCAACACAACTTCATAGTCTAGCAATCGAGTATCATGGAGAAAGCATAGTCACATTGTTCATCAATTAGGTAAGCACCGCATGAGTCCCAAATTTGGAGAGAATCCTACTGATCACAAATTTTGAGAGATTTTTAGGTCAAACAAATAGAGATCATGAACCAAGAGTACAACATGACTTCACTCCCAATATTTTAAGGTCCTAGGTTCTACATTTCCCTAGGCGGGGTTATACATCCATGATCGAGATTTCATATTTCAATAGTTTGAGACAAACATCATAATACCAATATCGTGATTACACGCTCAAAATCAATGGAAGATTCCCACTCTAGTCCTAATGAGAGCTAAACCCTAAGTCATAAATTGAGAGAGTCAAAATAGTCCTCATTTCAAAAATTCCAAAATTTGGGATTATGAAAGTCATTAGTCATATATGGAGGGTGATCTCAAGATCCAAATAGTGTCATCATAGGATGTGCATTATTATTGAGATTGGTAACCATGAGTTACAATTTTATTAATCAAGATCAAGACTTGAGATTTTTAGACATCAAATGTCATAGGTGAAAATTTTGAAGCTAGGGTTTAGATTCCTACCTTAGTCGTTAGGGGTGATCATTCATCCATATACAACAATCGAGCAATAATCGAGAAACATTTCAAGATTTCATTATCATGGTATTCAAGGTTTATGAATGATCCTGACCTAGGTCTATCTAGGAAGTCAACCACAAGCTATAGTTAACATTATCATATTTCAAGATCATCATTAAATCAAGATTCAAGATCAAGTTTCAATATCATCATGGATTTGACCTATTAGAAACTTAGTTCAAACATTAAAAATTGAGTGAAAGGAGTTACCTTTCCAAACTCAAAATAACCAACTAGGTAAAGATTTAGAGGTAGTCATAATAGGAATGTGACCTAAGTTAGGGGAGTCATGCGTCAACTACTGCCCTAATCTAGCACATAAATCTACATTAGTGATGAGTAATCGAGTATATCCAAATAGGGAAAGAATTATTGATCCAGTAATATTCCACAAGGTCATAAGATCAAATTCAAAAATATGATAGGATAACCAAGTTTCAAGATTTTGCAAGATCAGGGTCAATAATTCCATTCATCAATAGTTAATGGTATAATATGGAAATTGAGAAGTTAGATTTGACATTCAAAGAATCAGAGCATAATAGTGCAAGATTTAGATCCATATTCATCATATCAAAACTGAGATTACAAAGAGTCATCAATAGTTAATAAGGAAGGTGCCTTTTGTATCAAAGTCTTACATTAGGATTTCGAGAGTCCTAAGGCTTAGTCATCTGATGGCATGATCATGATATGTATCAAATAGGGAAAAGTTTATTTAACTATGTTTGAGCTTTATTAAACAATAGGGCAACATGGACTCAATCGAATAGAGACCTCATAAACTATGCGATATAAGGCACAAATTCTCCTTATTTCACCATACCAATATTGTTATCATTTACCTCAAACATAGGAAGCATGTTGTCTAGTTTTGGTGAAATCGAGTTTACATGATATTAGGGATCATACATGAGCATTTTATTTCAAAAATAATTTCATTGATCAAAATAAACTTTTCAAATTATGGTCAGATGATGGCATCATCATCTTAATCAATTATCATGATATCTAGACAATTTTAAATTTTCCATGCATAAGCTACCCATAATTGAGAAATCATGTGATAAATAGTCATGAGAGAAGAACCACATGAGGAGGTGAGAAAACTAACTATTCATCATATACTTGGGTGGCTTAGGGTAGTCCTTAAAGAAAAGATGAGAATCTAGAAGACTCTCTAGGGTTTTAATAAATCCTTCAGTCCATTTCTAGATACACTTAGACCAAGTGGAGTAGGGAGAACCTCCACCACTGTGAAGATGGATAGGAGGAATTACTGCTAGAACCCCTTTATGCTCTTTCTAGACACCTCAGTTTCACCACAGTGAACTCTAGGGATTCCTTGGTTTAGATCTTAGAAATATTATTTCATAAATACATAAGAAGTGTGTGGTGGCTTTGATACTAAAGGTTGTTGGGTTTTAGAGGAGGCAGAGAAGCAGCGGAAACAAAAAATTTTCTCCCCAAAACCCAGCACGAAAGGAATCGCGTCAACGTCTATATAATAGGAAAGATGGTTTGTGAATCATACCTTGTCCCGAGGCTTGCTCGGCGACAGTACCTCACGCCTTGCGCGGTCTTCACCTCCGGTCTTGGACGGTGTCTGTGCAGCTCCTGGTCGCACCGGGACTGACGACTCCTCCTCCTACCGGACTGTCGGATGACAGTTGTCCTCCTGAGCGGCAGTGACCTCCCGCCTCTGAAGTAGTCCACACGGACCACCTGGAACTCCACACTCCTTGTCCCACAAGGAAGTGGAAGGAATCACACCCTCCTGTTGACGTACTAAAACACACTCTCCTGCTGTCAATTGCAACTGCAGTTTTCCTTCCCTTGATGCACCTCCCTTTGCGGGAAGCACTTGCTCGGGCTCTCTCTCGGTTACCAAAACCAGAGAGAACGACAACTTTGCAGAGCAATCAACTTGCACTGAGTTGTACTCTGAGAAGCCCGCAATACCCCTATATATATAGGCGGGTCATGGGACAGGGTTCTCTGTCCCCGGCAATATGGGACTAAAAGCAGGAGTAGAAGGGTTCGAGATTTTTCACAAAAGCAACCAATTCGCAACCTGAACCGATCGGTTCACAAGTGAACCGGTCGGTTGGAGCACCAACCGATCGGTTGGGACACCTCAATCGGTCGGTTCACAAGTGAACCGGTCGGTAGGTGGTCCTGGTCGATCCCGGATTGACTTTCTTTCTTTTGTTTCTAATTGGTATTGAATACCAATCCTTGTTCCAATCAAATTGGGCTAGTGAAACGCAAGGAAAATTCTCACCAATCGTACTTTCCCAAGTTGCTCGGTTGCACCAATTTAACCGATTGGTTCAACACTTGAACCGCTCATTTAAGACCGGTTCATCACATGAACCGATCGGTTGGGAGTGCAGGTTGTGCAGAATCAGTCAAATGCGATTTCAATCAATCCGATACTCCAATCAATGCATCCAACACCTTGAACATTATGATATTGAGCTATCAATTAATTGAGTGTTTAATTTAACTACTAAACTCCTTTAGTAATCAATCTAAACATTGCTTGTGGACAAAACTCCTCTTCCAGGTTAAATCCTATGTGTGTGACCCTGCATGTCCATTTCACGTTGGCAGTGAAAGTCCATAACACTTATGACTTCACAAGCAAAGAGCGGTGCCTAGTCACACATCATTGCTACCCAAGTGAAATAGAAAGTTGGAGAACAACTTTCATCCCTACAATCCGTGAATGGTGTTACAGTGAATGTATAATTCCTTTGTCACTGATATCCAGAATGAACTCGAGGCATGGAACAATCATCCTGTCAATGTTCATTCATTTCCTTGATCTCAGAGTAGACCGAGTGAGATGTGTATGACATCAATATCACATATTGATTCACACGTGTATGCGCATGCCTTTTCTCAATCCTACTCATCAAGTGGCCAAGGATATCAAACTCCCTTAGGAGGGACAAATCCCATATCTATCACTCGCCCCTCAAAAGCCCCATGTATAAAAGCCACCCAATCATCACCTTTATAACAACCCATGTTTCAGGACTGCGTTTGATGATGTCAAAGTGTACCCAACGACATGTGTTGAGTGCAGTGATTTCAGGTCTAAGAATCACACTCACCACCATCACTGTGAGAGATGACTGTGACTACCAAGTCATGGTTTCATGTGTCACTCTCACGGTGGGTCTGTCCGGTACCTTGTTCTCTAACAAGTACCTATGTGCTTGGTTTGATATCACTATATCATGACTAATGAGATTCTGTCATCAACCAACACACAATCTAGTCTTCAGTGTTATTGATGCCTATGGTTATTTCCACAATAACAACCGACTAGGGACTAAACAAGAATGTATACTCTTAACATCCATATGATCTCATCGTTTAGGTCATGAACCTAAAAGCATACGTCATTGAGTAAAACCATTCTTTAGACATCTATCATGTTACACCATCATCTCAGAAATAGTTTAAACATATAGATTGGAAATTGACTTTATTATTATTCAAATCATTTACAAAGTATCCCATTACAATCATCACATGACTTGCTCTGTGGGCATACATACCAACAGAATCCCACTTGCACTTAGAGCCAGTCACCAAGGAAACGCAGTCCTTGTGATCTAGCATGACCATCATGCTTCTGCTGAGAAAGGGCCTTAGTTAGTAGATCAGCTATGTTGTCTTCAGTTGGTACTTTGCAAATCTTCACATCTCCTCGCTGTACGATCTCTCGTATGAGATGGAAGCGCCGCAGTATGTGCTTGGATCGCTGATGTGATCTGGGCTCCTTAGCTTGTGCAATAGCTCCATTATTGTCACAATAAAGGTCAATTGCATCACAGCTACTGGGAACTACACTAAGTTCAGAAATGAACTTCCTGATCCACACAGCCTCCTTTGCTGCATGCGAAGCAACAATGTACTCAGCCTCTGTAGTAGAATCGACAACTATTTCTTGCTTGGAACTCTTCCAGCTCACAGCTCCATTATTAAGGCAAAACACAAATCCTGACTGCTATCTGTAATCATCTTTATCGGTTTGGAAGCTTGCATCGGTGTAACCCTTTACAACCAGCTCTTCCTCGCCGCCGTAAACAAGAAATTGGTCCTTAGTCCTTCACAAGTACTTGAGGATGTTCTTTACGGCTGTCCAGTGAGCATCCCCGGGATCTGACTGGTACCTGCTCGTCATGCTGAGAGCATACGAGACATCTGGGCGTGTGCACAACATAGCGTACATGATGGACCCGATGGTTGATGCATATGGGATCCCATTCATACGCTCCCTCTCTTCACAAGATTGGGGACATTGAGCTCTAGAGACGGTGACTCCATGTAGCATGGGGATGTTGCCTCTCTTTGAGTTCTCCATGCTGAACCGCTTCAGCACTTTGTCGATGTACGTGCTTTGACTTAGTCCGAGAAGCCTTCTAGATCTATCTCTATAGATCTTAATTCCTAGGATGTAGGATGCTTCTCCTAAGTCCTTCATTGAGAAAGTATTCCCTAGCCAAGTCTTTACCTTCTCTAAGGCTAAGACATCATTCCCCATCAAAAGTATGTCATCCACATACAATATGAGGAATGTGGTCGAGCTCCCACTAACCTTCTTGTACACACAAGGTTCATATTCATTTTGAATAAAGCCAAACACTTTGACTTCCTCATCAAATCAAAGATTCCAACTCCGAGATGCTTGCTTCAATCCATAGATCGACCTTTGCAGTTTACAGACTTTATTGGCATTATTTGGATCTACAAAACCTTCAGGCTGTGTCATGTACACATCCTCATTTATATTCCCGTTAAGGAATGCGGTTTTAACATCCATCTGCCAAATCTCATAGTCATAATAAGCTGCAATAACAAGCATTATCCTGATGGACTTAATCATGGCAACTGGAGAAAAGGTTTCATCATAGTCAACACCTTGAACTTTTCGAAATCCCTTTGCAACCAATCTACCTTTATAAGTTTGCACATTGCCATCCATGTCGGTCTTTTTCTTGAAGACCCACTTGCACCCTATGGGTTTTACCCCTTCGGGTGGTTCCACCAAAGTCCAAACTTTGTTGGAGTACATGGATTCCATCTCGGATCTCATGGCTTCAAGCCATTTCTCAGAATCTGGTCCCTCCATAGCCTCTATGTAGGTAGTTGGATCATCATCTATGATCAACTCTCCACCTTCCTGAGTTACAAGGTATCCAAACCTCTCAAGTTCAAGGCGAGTCCTACTAGATCTACGAGGTCCTTGTGTTACCTGAGGAGACTGAGATTCCACAACACCTTGTGAATCTGCATTTTCCTGTGGTACATCTACCGGTTCAATGTTCTCTTGTTGGGCTTGAACCTCTTCAAGATCTACATTCCTCCCACTGTTTCCTTTGGAAATAAATTCCTTCTCTAGGAATAGAACATCCCTGGCAACAAATACTTTGTTGTCAGTAGGGTGGAATAGATAATATCCCTTGGTCTCCTTGGGATATCCAACAAAATAACATTTATCGGATTTGGGTCCAAGCTTATCAGGAAACATTTTCTTAACGTAAGCCTCACAACCCCAAATCTTCATAAAAGACAAATTGGGACGCTTCCCAGTCCATATCTCATATGGTGTCTTTTGAACCAATTTAGATGGTACACGGTTAAGTGTAAACACGGCGGTTTCAAGAGCATGACCCCAGAAGGAAATGGGAAGATCAGCAAAACTCATCATTGATCGCACCATATCCAACAATGTGTGATTCCTTCTTTCAGACACACCATTATGCTGTGGTGTTCCAGGCGGAGTCCACTGTGATACAATACCACAGGCTCGCAGAAGGTCCTCAAACTCCTGGCTTAAGTATTCTCCACCTCGATCGGATCGAAGTGACTTAATACTTTTACCAAGTTGGTTCTGTACTTCATTCATGAAATCCTTGAACTTTTCAAGGGCTTCTGACTTATGCTTCATCAGGTACACATAGCCATACCTACTGAAATCATCAGTGAAGGTAATGAAGTACTGACATCCATTTCTGACATTAGATCTAAAAGGCCCACATACATCAGTATGTATGAGTCCTAATAGATCACTAGCTCTCTCACCTTTACCTGAAAAGGGAGTCTTGGTCATCTTGCCCAACAAATAAGATTCACATGTCTCTATTGATTCATAATCAAAAGAGTCTAGATAACCATCTTTATGGAGTCTAGAAATGCGCTTCTCATTTATGTGCCCTAGACGACAATGCCAGAGATATGTTTTGTTTGAGTCGTTGAGTTTTTGCCTTTTGGTGTTTACGTTGTATACACTTGTCTCCAAGTCTATCAAGTATAGACCATAAGACATAGGGGCACTGCCATAAAAGATCCCATCTTTAGAAATGGAACACTTTCCATTCTTAATAAGAAATTCAAATCCATCTTTGTCCAAACAAGAGACGGAAATGATATTCCTATTTATGGCAGCTACATAATAGCAGTTCTTCAACTCTATTATTAGCCCACTAGGTAGAGTTAACTCATAGGTTCCTACGGCACTGGCGGAAACTCTTGCCCCATTAGCAACACGTAGTTCAACCTCGCCTTTCCCTAAAGGCCTACTTCTCTTAAGATCCTTCACATTTGAACAAATGTGAGATCCGCATCCGGTATCAAGTACCCATGACGAAGAAGTAGTAAAGTTAATTTCTATCACGTATACACCAAAAGTAGAGATCTCTATCTCCGACTTCTTCTTCCATTGTTCCTTCCATCCTTTCCATGTAGAAGAAATTAGTTTGGCGAGAGAACACTTCTCTCCCTTACCTACTTTCTTCTTCACCAACACATTAAGCGTACATAGAGTGGATTCTAAGTCTCTTGGTATATCTGGATTGTGCAGAACACTTCTCACAGTCCTCAACCAGTTATGGAATTTATTCTCAATTAATTTGCCCATTTTAAAAGATGATTCTTTTGCCATTCTACAAGAGAAAATTTGCATTTGTCAAAACTCCTTTTGATTTGATTTTAATAAATTTGATGATAGTTAATTAGGCCTTTAATTAATTACCGCTCCCACTATTTTGACTCAAATTGATAGCCCTCACCATCAATTCGGAAGATTGCAGCCTACAATCTTCTAGTGGGTCAAGATCCTAGAATCCTCTAAGCCATGGACCAACTTTGGCTGTCACCCACAACTCAGATCTTCCGGGTAGGCAACTCTTGCCAATTGCATCATATGCAACTCTTGATGAATGAACATGCGCAACACCTTGCCATGAACATTCCGTGCCTCTGGGCTTAGACGCTCTAAGAATCACCAGTTAACTCTAACCCAAAAGCTGACACGGTAAACATGCACCCTGCTTTGGCAGAACCTACATGTCGACCCTTCACACTTCCACAAGATAGACGACGCACCACGCTTTGGTGTAACCCACGCTTGGTCGATCAAGTTTGCCTTGTGTTTCACTAATGGAAGGCATATAAGACTTAATATTTAATGAGGGATTTGGTTTTTATATACATATACATATCCAATCACCACAATATATAGTAAGTATCATATACATGCTATATCCCACAGAAAACATGCAAAACGATAAAAAAGCAATGATTATGGCCATCCTATTTGTGATTCCTCGAGCCAAGAGGAATCACGGTCATCTAGGTCTACATCACATGCAACCTGTAGAAGATGAAATCTGTGCCTGCCTTTCTGGGTTTGATCAGCTCATCTCCATGACTGATCGGCTCGCCATCAGGTAGGTTGTTCGGGTGCCACCAGCCGATCGACTGGTGCCTCCAGCCAATCAGTTCACCGGTCATCGTGCATCTCCTCAGGTCACCACCCGCTCGTCTCGTTCCTCGAATCGGTCGTCTGAATCACCAACCGATCGGTTCACGCCTTGAACCGATCCTCTTCAGGTCGTCTGCCGTTCTTTGACATAACATGAAATAAAATCTATCCTATTTACAATTGAATTGTGAAACCCCGAGTTACATTCAGGGGGAGCAAAGGTAGGAAAAGAATTCTCGAATTATTTCGAGTTACATCAGGAATAGGAGAAGGGAATCAGTGCGCAGACCGAGATGTAAGCAACCACACAAACAACCACACACAGATATAGGGGTTTATAGGCCATAATCATGCTACACATCCACCACAAAACTCGTTTAAGGGCGACGCGTATCGAGTGCATTAATATTACATATCATATATTTATATTAGGGATTTGTGGATTGGACATGTATAAAGCCGATATTATTCGCATCGCATGCAATAAATAAAGGCGACAAACCAAAATCGATCATATCGATAATCCTAAAATATAGAGCGGTTGACGTGGCTCTGATACCACTGTTGGGTTTTAGAGGAGGCAGAGAAGCAGCGGAAACAAAAAAATTTCTCCCCAAAACCCAGCACGAAAGGAATCGCGTCAACGTCTATATAATAGGAAAGATGGTTTGTGAATCATACCTTGTCCCGAGGCTTGCTCGATGACAGTACCTCGTGTCTTGCACGGTCTCCACCTCCGGTCTTGGACGGTGTCTGTGCAGCTCCTGGTCGCACCGGGACTGACTCCTCCTCCTCCTACCAGACTGTCAGATGACAGTTGTCCTCCCGAGCGGCAGTGACCTCCCATCTCTGAAGTAGTCCACACAGACCACCTGGAACTCCACACTCCTTGTCCCACAAGGAAGTGGAAGGAGTCGCACCCTCCTGTTGACGTACTAGTCGCCAACACACTCTCCTGCTGTCAATTGGAACTGCAGTTGTCCTTCCCTTGCTGCACCTCCCTTTGCAGGAAGCACTTGCTCGGGCTCTCTCTCGGTTACCAAAACCAGAGAGAACGACAACTTTGCAGAGCAATCAACTTGCACTGAGTTGTACTCTGAGAAGCCCCCAATACCCCTATATATATAGGCGGGTCATGGGACATGGTTCTCTATCCCCGGCAATATGGAACTAAAAGCAGGAGTAGAAGGGTTCGAGATTTTCCACAAAAGCAACCAACTCCCAACCTGAACCGATCGGTTGGGGACCTGAACCGGTCGGTTGGAGCACCAACCGATCGGTTGGGACACCTCAATCATTCAGTTCACAAGTGAACCGGTCGGTTGGTGGTCCTGGTCGATCCCAGATTGACTTTCTTTCTTTTGTTTCTAATTGGTATTGAATACCAATCCTTGTTCCAATCAAATTGGGCAAGTGAAACGCAAGGAAAATTCTCACCAATCCTACTTTCCCAAGTTGCTCGGTTGCACCAGTTTAACCGATTGGTTCAACACTTGAACCACTCATTTCACTCTGTGCACGAGCCGATCGGTTCAATAATTGAGCCGACCGGTTCAACAACCTCAGCCGACCGGTTCATCACATGAACCGATAAGTTGGGAGTGCATGTTGTGCATAATCAGTCAAATGCGATTTCAATCAATCCGATACTCCAATCAATGCATCCAACACCTTGAACATTATGAAATTGAGCTATCGATTAATTGAGTGTTTAATTGAACTACTAAACTCCTTTAGTAATCAATCTAAACATTGCTTGTGGACAAAACTCCTCTTCTAGGTTAAATCCTATGTGTGTGACCCTGCAGGTCCATTTCACGTTGGCAGTGAAAGTCCATAACACTTATGACTTCACAAGCAAAGAGCGGTGCCTAGTCACACATCATTGCTACCCAAGTGAAATAGAAAGTTAGAGAACAACTTTCATCCCTACAATCCGTGAATGGTGTTACAGTGAATGTATAATTCCTTTGTCACTGATATCCAGAATGAACTCGAGGCATGGAACAGTCATCCTTTCAATGTTCATTCATTTCCTTGATCTCAGAGTAGACCGAGTGAGATGTGTATGACATCAATATCACATATTGATTCACATGTGCATGCGCATGACTTTTCTCAATCCTACTCATCAAGTGGCCAAGGATATCAAACTCCCTTAGGAGGGACAAATCCCATATCTATCACTCGCCCCTCAAAAGCCCCATGTGTCAAAGCCACCCAATCATCACCTTTATAACAACCCATGTTTCAGGACTGCGTTTGATGATGTCAAAGTGTACCCAACGACATGTGTTGAGTGCAGTGATTTCAGGTCTAAGAATCACACTCACCACCATCACTGTGAGAGCTGACTGTGACTACCAAGTCATGGTTCGATGTGTCACTCTCATGGTGGGTCTGTCCGGTACCTTGTTCTCTAACAAGTACCTATGTGCTTGGTTTGATATCACTATATCATGACTAATGAGATTCTGTCATCAACCAACACACAATCTAGTCTTCAGTGTTATTGGTGTCTATGGTTATTTCCACAATAACAACCGACTAGGGACTAAACAAGAATGTATACTCTTAACATCCATATGATCTCATCGTTTAGGTCATGAACCTAAAAGCACACGTCATTGAGTAAAACCATTCTTTAGACATCTATCATGTTACACCATCATCTCAGAAATAGTTTAAACATATAGATTGGAAATTGCCTTTATTATTATTCAAATCATTTACAAAGTATCCCATTACAATCATCACATGACTTGCTCTATGGGTATACATACCAACAACGGTCACATAACCGTTCTTACCATCATCCCAGTCCCATTTCCCAGGTAGACAATGTTGAGGGGATTAGAGCGCCCATCTCTGAGTGGCCCAAAAATCATACACACATTTTATGCAAAAAGAAGTAGCATTTCATTTATTGAAAATAACAATGGTTTCTATTACATCAGGGCTCAAAAGCAACGAGAAAACACAGATTACAAGATAAGAAGGTATAACTTGATACTACATTCCCTTTACATATAATCTCATTTGATGAACATTCTTTATTCTGGAAGATATTGACAAGAGTATAGTAAATCATCTTTATCAAGTCTTCACATCTTCATTCCTAAAATCAGGTAATTCAAGATGCAATCAATGCAAATGCATCAGTACACTTTGAAAAGAGAAATATTGAACAATTGAAAACATTTATAGTAAAATATTATACTTGGTAAGACTTATAAAAAAATATTCAATGCGATATTTAAACTCAAGTTTACTTCGAAAAATTCAATTTTATTATGAGTTTTCCTATTATGATGATATCAACAAGCATGCTTATATATATGGCTCCATCACCCCAATGAGACGGGGGAGGTCACTTAGCTCCATCTCTCCATTCAAAGGAGGTCATCATTTTGTACAAGTTCTACCCTCCTAGGTCAGGAGGTCGCTTGAACCCATTCAGGTAGTCTTAATGGGCATATCGTTTATGTTTAAGGTTTTCCAAGAGTATATATATATACAAATCAAAACACTACTCAGTAGAGAACATTGTAGCTCAAACAAATACATAGCCAAGATTTTCAAACGAGTGTACATACAAGTATCATTCAATATCACTAGTCTGTTTAAGGAGGAATAAATATAAAACTGTATCTCTTGGAGTCAAATTAGAGTATAATCAACATTCAGACAAGAGTATTACATCCTAGAGTTCATATTAGATCCTAGATTGCAAGATATAAAGCATTTGTCAAGATCTGGTAAAAATACAAATCGTGAGGTCATTATATCATGATTAGGGTTCCTAACTCCTAATTAGTCCCTAAGGTGACCATTCAATATATTATGTCAAAAAACTATCATCGATATCAGTATCTAGTATGTTAAACATGAATGAGTCACCTAGATATTTTAAAAGATTCAAGATATTAAATGATCTAGTCATTTTCATGTACAAACATTCCAATAGTAGACTAGCTATTGATCTAGTAGTCATAATCATGTGGTCAAGCCAACAGTATAACATCAAAGTACAATAAGGTCGTGATGTAATCATATATGATGTAAATTAAGGTTTTCAACATGATTAGGGTTTGAAATATTAATACGAAACCCTAAATAAGATGTATGAAATAGTCATTAAATATCGTCATTGTATCTACTATAACATGGCAAAGTAATGGTTCCTTGTTAAACTAGATATTTTTCTGAGAAAATTGATATTTTGTGGGCATTTTTCTGCTAATCAAGCTATTTAAATGAATTAGCAAAACCAACCAATAGATAAAGAAGGCTAGCATAATAAAATGTAAACAAAAAAATGAAATTGTCCAGCCAACTTCACGGATCATGGGAGGGATTCGGCTCTGCCGATCCTCCTTCCTGACTTGCGAGCAAGGCTGGGCTCAAGGGGGTTAGTACGAGGGATAAACAGGCAGAAATGCCCATGTCCAAAAGATTCAATGCATAATTAACCCAGAGAATTTCAGTGTTATCGTGACTTTCATTTTTTTGATCAACTCAGCATTTCTGCAATGGTTGTATATGCGAGAAGAGATAGAGTGTAGATGACAATGAAGAAGACACACTACCTGGACAAAGCTCATGCATGAACCAGGGGAGAATACTTACCCTTTTGTGACTTCATTGCGAGGCCAATGACCATTGCTGGAGAAAAGATGGAAAATGGAGCATGAGAGGATGGATCAAGATACATGTTTCAAGTTAAAAGTATAGTCCAATAGACACCTCAAATCGTGAGGGGACTAGAGGTTGAAAGAGCTTCTCGGACCTCCTGGGAGTCATAGGTAGACTTCAAGCGCTCTGGCGGCTTAGGATGGAACTCAATGCAACTTGCCAGAGCCAACAAAGGTGGCCCAAGGGGGGGACTTTGTCGATGGGGATCTTCATGCTTTTGCACCTCCTAGAAGGCATTAGGGAAGTTCAGACGACACCCAAAGATGGTTTGGGTGCGAGCAATTTGGTAGAGGAGCTCAGTGGTGGGGCAACAAGCCCTGGGTCAGACTGGAGGAGGTCGAGCTAGATGGATGAGAAGAGATGATGTTAGCGATCAAATGATGGTTCATTGCCAATAAAAGGGATGTGGCAAAGCTGATTAGATGGTTAAATAAATGAGACGAGGCCTAGGGTTGCCTCTGAGCTTCCTCTCTTTTGACCTCAAGTGGCCCCAATTTGGGCTTTTTGAATCTGAGAGAGAGCGAGAGGGAGATATTTTGGGTTCAAGATAGAGGAGGCAAATCCAGATCTGTTTAACAAGATTTCGGTGATGTGGATCAGAGGAGAGGGAGAATTAAGGATTTGAATCTTGGCGCTACTGTGCGTGAGATACCCCGTGATAGGCAAGCGGGAAGACGAACCAACCCTTGCGTGCCTGGATCCGGTTGGCATGACCCAATTAGGCTAGAAACTTAGGTATTTAGGGTTATTTCGTAGGTATTTATTCATAAAATCATTAGTGTTAATTCAATTGTCCATAATTTCCTAAATTTTAATCCAAGGTATTAGCTTCTTTTTAA